>JAQQSK010008315.1:0-13558 GCA_028658325.1 Potorous gilbertii
CGCACGGGCCGTGCCCCAGAGACGGGCGGGTGCGCACGGGCCGTGCCCCAGAGACGGGCGGGTGCGCACGGGCCGTGCCCCAGAGACGGGCGGGTGCGCACGGGCCGTGCCCCAGAGACGGGCGGGTGCGCACGGGCCGTGCCCCGAGAAGGAGGGGTCCGCACGGGCCGTGCCCCAGAGACGGAGGGGTCCGCACGGGCCGTGCCCCAGAGACGGAGGGGTGCGCACGGGCCGTGCCCCAGAGACGGGCGGGTGCGCACGGGCCGTGCCCCAGAGACGGGCGGGTGCGCACGGGCCGTGCCCCAGAGACGGGCGGGTCCGCACGGGCCGTGCCCCAGAGACGGGCGGGTGCGCACGGGCCGTGCCCCGCGAAGGAGGGGTCCGCACGGGCCGTGCCCCGCGAAGGAGGGGTCCGCACCGGCCGTGCCCTGCGGGCGGGCGGGTCCCCACGGGCCGTGCCCCACGGGCGGTCCGCACCAGCCGTGCCCCACAACGCTTTCAAAGACAGCGGAAAAGCCCGGAGCTCTGTGCTCCGAATCCCAGCAGCTCTTGGCGTGGCGAAGACTTGGACGTTGCCAGGGGATGAAGGCTGACCATGGGACGGGATCCTGTTGCGTGTGGCACAGCACAGGACGCTTGAGGGCTGCTAGCAGGTTCACTCCTGATTTGGTCAGACGGGGAGACACCAAAAAGGGGTCATAATCTTACTGTATTCTAGTCTGGTTTCTCTGATAATGGGAGCCCAAACTCCCACAACATAATCACCCTTCTCACAGGGGCTGGTGAGAAGAGAGGGCAACTACCCTTACATCAGTCAAGACAAGCACAACTTGTACTTCTCCTAAATCCCCTCAAGCCTCGATGGGGGCTGATCGACTTCATGGGAGCTGATCAAGGCATGCACAGCATTCCAACTTGTGCGTTCAATTCTCAGGGTTACCCCCAAGACTCGATGGGGGCCAGTTGAGGCACACACAACATTTGTGCATTCAACCCTAAAGGTTTCCCCGTTCACTGTCTAGTGACTACTTATTTTATAGCCCAGCAGACAAAGAAGGCACATTGCCAGCAATAGCCTCCGAAGTTTACATCACCTTATCCCTGTATCACCCGAAGTGGATGATTATGCTATTTACCATTATATAACTACGTGGAAGTGTGATGGAGATGCTTTGAGCCATAACTGGGGGAACTCACATCTAATACTTGAGAACTGTTGATTGTTAGACTATAGATCCTGGGAAACAGAACTCTGAGAAATAACAAAAATTTACTTTACACACACTGAAATTCACCTTATTTACACTAAAATTCACCTTACATACACTAGATAAAGCCAGTAAGCCAGAATACGTCAGGAGATGTTCGGTGTGGCATTGTCTACCAGCAGTTGATGGTCATTCACAATTCAGCAAGCAACATTATGTATTATATGAACCAGAGAAAAAGAAGTATTCATTAAAATGTGGGTGGGCATACAAAGAAAAATAATATACTTGGTAAAGGAAAATGTTTTTGCTACAGGGGGTAGATGAGGGAGTTCTATAGTATAGCTAGTTTCAATAAATCAAAGAGAACTGTCCATTACACCAGACAAGGCAGGAGAACATGGTAAGGACTTCGGCATCCTCCACCTTCTGCAATTAAGTCCTTTTGTCCTGACAAGAAGAAAAAAGCCACCGAAGGATACCAGTTGCTGCAACTTGCAGTTCTTGGGGGGGCCACATCTAGCAACATGGCTGATACAGAACAAGACAGAGTTAGTTATGTTCTCCCCCAAATTCACTCTCAACACTACTGCTGTAAATACGATGAAGGGGGTGGTTTCAGAAAATCCTAGGAAGACTTATGTAAACTGATACTGAGAGAAGGGGCAGAGCCAGGAAAACAATTTATACAATTACATCATAAAGAAAAACAATTTTGAGGACTTTTATAGGCTGCTTAAAAATGAAATGAGCAAACTAGGAGAACCTTTGATACTGTAACAGTCACACTGTGATACTTGAGATTTTTGAAATATATGGTTTGATGTTGTAATTACAAATTATAAGACTCCAATATGAAATCACTTAGATAAAATGGTCCTAATGACCATAAAAATATAAATAATAACAGCTTGTACTTTTCCATTGTTGACTCATTCTGACCCTGGGTCAAGCAGTTAATTGATCAAAGTTCCCGAATAGATGAGCCTCCAAGAGCTTGGATCCATACTCATTCCTGGCTTATTTGATTGCAAATTCAAACCCTCACCTAATTTCTGATCCCAATAAAGAAACTTATCCCCACCCCCAATACCTTATGGTATTGATCAGTGACCTAGAAACTTCCCCACCACAACTGGGTGTGACTAGGAATCCCACATCATATACTGATTACCTGATTACCCATTTTTAAGGTACAAAAAAATTCTCTGCTCACTCCCCTTATCCCCTACCCATACATTCAGTGTCTACCTCCACTGAGATCTTTGCCACAGCACATATCTCCCTCTCCCTCAGGCTGGGTGAGTTCCTTTGCATCCATGGGCCAAACCTCTGTCTGCTGCATATATGTATGCTTTTTTTTGCTTGTTATGTGGAATAATAATAAAGCACATATTGTGTTACCTTCCTTAGTACCTATTTCCTATAAATTCCTGAACCTAGTTCTTTGCCCTAACCTGAGCAGTGAGGCCAAATATGGCAACCACTATGAAGAAAACTGTAGGAATTTATGATCAATACAATCACCATCCATGATTCCAAAGGGCTGCTGATGATGGTGATACCTGGAATTTATATAGCAATTTAAAGGTTGTGGAGCACTTTACAAATATTTTATCATTTTATTCTGACAATAACTGAGAAGGAAGGTGCTATCATTATTCCCTTTCAAAAGATGAGGAAAGCGATGCAAAGGTTGCAATTTGCCCAGGGTTAGAGATAATAAGTTTTCAACTCAGATCTTCCTGATTCCAGGCTCAACTTTGTATCCACTGGGGCGCCACCTAGCTGCCTTCAATAGTATTGACGGGGTGCTTGGCTGCCTGTCCTTGGACGCCAATTCTAGAATCACATTTCTCCCTAGCCTCAACATCCCAGGTACTTTCTCCCCAGTCTAAAGACAGCTTGCCCTAGCAAAAACCATCATCTCTCTTCCTGATACAGTAGGAACTATAGAATTCATCAGTTTAAACCAGCTGTGTACTGGCTGAATGGGCTGTGTACTGGGTCATAAAGACATTTACTACTCACTGACCAATCATACGTATACTCCCTTACATTTATTTGTCTAACAAGACATTGATGGGAGCAGCCTGGCTTTTAGTTAGTCAGTCCTGACTGTTAGTTGACTTAGTGACATTTCAGGCCTAAAACTACACCCCTATGTAGTCCCACTTTGGGCTATTTCCTGATGAACTCTGAGTAAACTTGTGTTCATCCTTCATTTTTGAAAAGGACCATGACATAAGAGCAATGATGACATGACTTGCACTTGACCCTGTTTTGAGGGAGGGAGGGCTGTGCAACATCACCAACCTCACTGTCTTCTCCTGAGCCATCTGGATCCAGTGACCGGATATTCATCAGCATGACTGGGGATGGCCCAGGATGCAGTGGGAGACCTTGCCTTTTTAGGCTAAGGCCTTTTCAGGTACTCACTTAAAATGAGGTAATGCCCATTCAGTGAATAGGTATCTTTAGAAGGTAGTCAGGGGATGGCCCTTTTAATAGAAAAGAAAAATAAAGAGATACATCACTCTGAGAGGGGCAGGAGCCTCAAGGTTGTTGTCAATAGTAACGCTTTCCCTTCATCAGTAAAATAGGGCTAAGAGTAGTTCCTGCCTTCCTAGAAGGATCAAACGGGATAATGTGTAAGTTATGTGAACAAGGAAAGAAGAGAACTGATGGGACTGCCAGCACCCTCCAAAACACTGGCCTTGCTGGTGAGTGCTAGTGAGAAGAGCTTTGGGAGAGCTGGTCCAAACCCACAGCTCCCATGGCTCATAGGGAGCTGCTCTGACAAACAGGGAGACCGAGGCCCATGGCCACCTGGCTTATTATACAGCAAGGATTCAAACCCAGTTCTTTGGGCTTCCAGTCTTCCTGGCTCTACAGCAAGCTTCTGTCTACACTTATGTCCATGACCCCAGAGCTCAATGTCAACTGGAAAAGAGGAGCCTGGTACTCTTCTAGCCAGTGAGATGAGGGGGGAGGCCTGGCCTGCTCCCGCCTGCCCCCACCTACCCCCTGGTGGCAGGACTGGGGAAGCCTCCCATCAGTCACAGGGCAGTTACTCACTGCGTCTTCCTAAGGTTTCCTTCTCCAGAGCCTCCTCCTCTGGCCTCTTCAGTAGCCATGATTGACTGGGGTAGGATTTCTCTATCAAAATTAAAGACAAAGGCCACAGAAGCAATCTAAGCTTTCTGCATGGGGGTATGGACAACCCCAAAGACTGGATTCCAACCACAGCTCATCCCTGGTCCAAATGTGGGGCCTGTTCTGGGGAGGTTTTCCTAAGAAGCTAATGACTCTAAGGAAGTTGGGTTCCAGTTCTGCTCAGGGAAGGACAGAGAGCATGGGGCCACCCAAGCCCAGAGCAGAGTCCTGTGTCTAGCCAAACAAGGAAGCAACATGATATCAAAAGTGCATGTTCCTTTAAGAATGAACCACTCCTTAGCCACTTCCTAATACCACCCTGGTTAGCATACTTGGCACACTTGGCACATGGTATACTATAGAATATCCTATATAAACTTTACCTGTATCCCATTCAAATCACATGTTTCCTAAGAACCCTTGCCTGTGGAAAAGCATAATGAATCTTTACCACCTTGACCTCAAGAGTGCTTGAATCTGTGAATTCTTTTCCAGACCACCCATGCAGGGAACTCCAGTCTTGGGGTTCCTCTATCTTTCCTGACCCTCATCAATATGATCTCCCCTTCCTCCTGAACCGCACCATTTTAGCTCATGGTTACTGAGCTGTGGATGAACTATGATCACCACACTTTGGAAGCAGTGTCTCATCCTAGCCAGTGTGAAAGATACAGCCTATTCTGGCTACAAAACAGGCTACTCCCACCCATGTCAATGGCTGCTATCACCCACATGGTAATGGAATTCAGGGAAGCAGTGTGCCTCCGTGTTAGGAAACCTAGGCATTGCAGGGCACAGAGCAAGGCCCTTTTACATTGGTGGGTTGTTGTCCATTCTCAAAGAGGACCAACATGACATCACTATGATAAAGTCAGGTTTCAGTGTGTCCAGCTGTGGCTGATCAGACAAATACGAGTTCTAAATGCTCTACCGCAGTTTAGACACAGATAGTTCATGTGAATATTTGGGGTGCATACTCTAAATCTGCACATTCTACGTTTCCTTTGAGCTATTTCAATTCTACGTTGTTCATGGAGCACAGCACCTTCTTTGATGTGGGCATGCCATGCTGAGCAGTCCTGTGCCAGTGTCTCCCATATCACACAATCAATTCCAAAGTTCTTGAGAGAGATCTTGAGAGTGTCCTTGTATCGCTTCTTCTGACCACCACGTGATTGCCTACCGCATGAGAGTTTTCCATGAAATAGTCTTTTTGGCAAGTGTACATTTTGCATTCGAACAACATGGCCAGACTATCAGAGTTGCGATCTCTGAAGCATAGTTTCAATTCTTGGCAGTTTAGTTTGAGCAAGGATCTCAGTGTCTGGTACCTTATCCTGCCAGGTGATCTTCAGACTCTTCTTAAGACAGTTCAAATGGAAGTGATTCAGTTTCCTGGCATGATGCTGGTAGACTGTCCATGTCTCTCAGGTGTACAACAATGAGGTCACCACAATGGCTCCCTAGACCCTCAGTTTGGTAGTCAGTCCAATACCTCTTCTCTCCCATACTTTTCTTTGGAGCCTCCCAAACCCTGAGCTAGCTCTGGCAATGTGTGCATCAACCTCATTGTTGACGTGTACATCCCTGCGTACACTACCAAGGTAAGTGAACTTATCCACAGCTTTCAAAACTTCTCCATTTGTTGTAACCAATGGTTCCACATACAGATGGTGTGGTGGTGACTGATGGAGCACTTGTGTTTTCTTGGTGTTAATTATTAGGCCAAAATTAGCACAGGTAACAGAGAATTGATCCACACTTTGTTGCATCTCAACTTCAGAGGCTGTATTGAGTGCATAATATCTGCAAGCAGCAAATCATGCACCAACACTCCTTCCACTTTGGTCTTGGCTTGTGGCCTTTTCAAATGGCAGAACTTGCCATCAGTGTTTCTCATGATACACCATGACATTACAGCACTGGCTGCCTAAGCTTGTAACCCAAGAAGCTTTCATGCTTGGCATTTTCAATGGACAAAGGTACAAGAATCTTCTTACTGTTTTGTTCATTTGATTTTCTGCCCTCTACTGACTAAATGTTTATCAATGTTATTAGGTCTTTCAAAGAACTATCTCTAAGTTTTATCATTTATATTTTGGTGTCCAGTTTATTTATCCTCTAATTTTTAGTATTTCTTCATCCATGCTTATTATAGGTTTGTTCACTTTTTGATTTTTAAAATGCATATTTCATTAATTCTCTATTAATGTATGTCTGTAGGGACATGACTTTCCCCCAAGGACTGCTATAGGTGCATCCCTACCTTTAAGTATATTGTTTCATCATTATAATTTTCTTTTATATATATATACATACACACATGTATATATGCATATACATACATACATGCATACATACATTCCTTCAGGTAGTCGTTTCATTGCTTCTGTTTTATGACATTCCTCTGGCTTATGGGAGTTCCTCCTGGGAGGACATATCTTCCATAACTAGAGTCACATCATGAGACCCCTCCAGGGTTGGTGTGGTTGACAATAGATGAAGCCATGTCCAAGGATTCAGTTTAAGTCTAAGGAAAGGCCCATGGGCCATTCTGATACTTCAGGGAAAACAAGCGGCTTGGATGCCAAGAATAACATATAATTACACAGGGGGCCAATTCCATGTTAAGCTTTCTTGGCAAATCAGAAGAGTGGGAAAGAGGGAGGAGAAGAAGAAGAAGGAGGAGGAGGAAGAGAGAGAGGGGGAGAGAGGAGAGAGAGAAGAGAGAGAAAAGAGAGATAGAAGAGAGAGAGGAAAGAGAGAGGACAGAGAGGGAGAGAGTGAGAGTGAGAGAGTGAGAGAGGGAGAGAGAGAGAGGGAGAGAGAGAGAGAGAGAGAGAGAGAGAGAGAGAGAGAGAGAGAGAGAGAGAGAGAGAACCAGAAGTAAAGCTCAGACACACAGAACAAAACCCATGTAAGATTGGCACTGCATTGGGGAACACAGAGACCCAGGTCCATTCTTCTGGGAAGGCTTGTACCCACAGAAGTATGTGCCCCAAGGGAGGGGGAGATGTGTTTCCAAGTGCCCTTTTGAGAGTGGGCTACTTAAATATTGATTTTAGTAGCTTACTGGAGCTGGCTGATTTGCATGTGAAAGTTCAGGGCACATGGGATTTGTGAAGTACAGAGGTACATGGAGGAAACAAACAGGTAGTTGGTTGACAGGATATTATTTTGGGACCTACAGTTGTGTTAACCTTAAAAATATTACTATCAGTATTTTCTCATGCCTAGAGACTGCCAGGCTAGTCTTAAGACTATCAACAGCTTCTTACTGATGTTCAGTTATCTGTTTCTTTATTTTTCTTTTCATCTTTGGTGCTGCCTATGTCAGGCTTCCTGTGTCCTCAGGTAAGAATTCTCCAGTTATGTCCTTAAAACCATTTAAGTGGTGGAAGGTCCTCTAGGGATCTTTAGGCCTTTGCTACCAAAGAGTGAGGTACAGTAGGAGACGTAGCCCAGACTAGCTTTTCCTTAAAAGGTACTGAAATCATCCTGGAGACTTCCTTTGGTCTTGGGACTGTCTTGGGCAATGGATACAAAGCCTCTTGACCTTATGCATGAAGCTTAGCCCACCAGAGGCAGGAATTGTTTTTTCCGAGGCTTGTCAGGCCAAATGGCATAACAGACATTGAGACAGGGATGCTGCTAGACTGAATGGACCATTTCCAAGCATCCTTTCCATGCTCTAGCTAAGTAAACCTGTTCCACTGACACTTCCATATCTAATTCAGTGTATTACTCAGAACCTAAAGGTTCAAACAAACATTTTTACTAATATCTATATATCTCCTTATATACACATGCACACACACACATACACACACACACACACACACACACACACACACACACACACTCTAGTTCTCCCAGGTGGACACATTTTTCAATTCAGTTAAAAGCAGTTCAGGAAGACAAAAGAAAATCTAACAACCAAAGAGTTTAAAAGCAGTGGGAAAGAAGGTTCCCCTGAATTTCAGGAGTTTTGCACAAAGTCCTAAAATCTATTTTTATATCCTCCTTGCCCAAAAAGTCCGTAACTGGGTCCTGGATCAATTCACCTGGAAACAAACAACTCCAACTGCCCTAGGCCAGCAACCCTCGGCAACAATTCCTTGCTCATGATGGTTTCAACTGGTGTGGGAATATAGGGGAATAAATTCATGCCACCCCCACCCCAGTCCCACCAGTATTATATCCCACAAAAATCTCCTTCTGTTAACTGTTTCATGGTCTCTGAGTGTCTCATTTCCATCCAGTTCCAAACCTGTAGCATCAAATTGGTCTGAACAAAACCCAGCCTGGCCCAGGAAATTTCGAATTATCTTTAGTCTATGGTGATGATAGTTCTGTCTCAGTTAAATTTCTCTAATTAACAACTTCCCATTTCCCTACGTTGATGATCTGTTTAAACAGACCAGATTAAAATTGTTCTTAATTGCCAGTGCCCTCTTGTAATTGTGCTCTGTTCTAATTAGATGTTCATTTCCATCTTTACTTTGAGAAGTGGATGATCTTATTGCACAAAGATAACACTTTCTAAAATGAAGAATGGGGAAGCCTCACTTATTAAGACTTTAATGAGTGCCAAATTTGTGCTAAGTACTGAGAATGGAAACAGAATGAGACAGTTCTTGCCCTCAAGGAGAGACAACACAAATAGAAGTTTCATCCATAGGCAGATCAAGAGGCACAGTGGTCCCTCGGGTGAAGTCACAGGGGGAATGACAAGGCCTAGAAGTCTGGAGGGTTCAGTGATTGATCAGATGATAATGCCTGGGGTGCAAAGGGTACCGCAGGAGTCCGAGTTAGTTCTGGTGGTTACTCCTCTGGAAGAAAGAATTCATGGTATGCAAACATGAAGTTTCTGAATGGATAGTTAACATATTTATTACCTACACTATATATGCTAGTGATACAGACATAAGATGGGCCCTACTGTCAAGGAGGTTGCCTTCTAAAGGGAAAAGACAAAAGCAGGGGAAGGGATCCCCCTCACGGGGCAAGGTTGCTGGAGAATAGGTGGCACAGATTGGAGAAAAGGGAGGTGAGCTGTGTAGCTAGAACTTTATTAATATGGGATTTACTAGCAAGGACTCACAAATCATCAAGTTGGCCTCAGGGTAGAGTCATCCTCAGGAGGGGCAAGATATTGTCTTCTTTCATTTCTTGATGCTTAACCACATTTTCCAAAGTTTTCACAAGTGTATGGGAGAAGGGTCAATCAGGGGAATTCCCTGATAAATTTGTTGAGCTTACCAGAAGGTAAACTTTGGGACCTTTGCTTGTCTATACCTCTCTCTCTGAAGGACACAGGAGCACCAATAGGCAGAAAGTGTTGCTTCATCTTCATTTAGGGGGGTTTTTTGGTTACAACCTCCATTGGTAGTGGACCACTCC
The DNA here is from genome assembly GCA_028658325.1 of Potorous gilbertii. NCBI lineage: Eukaryota > Metazoa > Chordata > Mammalia > Diprotodontia > Potoroidae > Potorous > Potorous gilbertii. The sequence goes on from JAQQSK010008315.1 coordinate 9,768, forward strand.
CCAAAACTTCTGCTATTCTGGGAAAGAACATTAACCTGATTCTTCAGCTCAGTAAGGACTATCTCCTATCTCTGATGGGTAATGATATGCCCAGAGCAGGTAGGTGGTGCAGTGGATAGAGCACCTGGCCTGGAGTCATCCTCATGAGTTCAAATCCAGCTTCAGATACTTAGTTGTGTGATCCTGGACAAGTTACTTAATCCTGTTTACCTCAATTTCCTTATCTGTAAAATGAGCTAGAGAAGGAAATGGCAAACCATGCCTATATCTTTGCCAAGAAAACCCCAAGTGGTATCATGAAGAGTCAGACATGACTGAAATGGCTAAACAACAAACAACCATATACTCAACAAGAATATATGAGTGACAGGAGGCATCAGCCTCCAAATCTACATTCAATCCCAAAATTTCTCCACTAGTAGTGGCATCAAAAGAAAGAATCCTTAACTGTCAGGTTCTGTTTCTCCCAGGCCACTTAGCTTGACTGGGGCCACCCCACAGCATCAGTGTTTACAAAAATCGTATGTATTGGGTCTTGCAGTGATCTCTCACTCGGGGCCATCTCCAGTCGTTCTGATCTATAACTTGCCACTGGATCCAGAGAACTCCGGAGGAGAAAATGAGGCTGGTGACTTGCACAGCCTCCCTCACTTAAATCCAATCCTCTTGTAAGTTATGACATCACCTTCCTGATGTCATGGTCCTCTTTGAGAATGAAGGACAAGCAACATGACACACTGACTATCCAGCTCAGCCCACTAGAAAGAATTACTAGGACATCCTCCTCTAGAGCATCCTGTTACTAGATTAATGGTGAGGAGATCCATCCACATGGGCCTGTTTTAGAGAAGACCATGAATCTTAGAAATCGAGTCCTTGTTGGCTATTGTAGCCCATTTTACTGACTCCATGTAGGGCATCAAGGCTGGGGTGGAGACCTCAGTCTCCTGTAGGCACAACCTATTTGTGAACACTGCCAGTAAGGCAGTCCATTCCTGGTATCTACAATGCATCTCACTTTTTTGAGTCCTGAACTGTGCTCCTGCTGCCAGTGCTTTGGACATTGACCACTCTGCCAAGGCCCATCCCCTTTGCCATTGCCTGCTAAAGTCCCTGGCACTAGTGCTACTTAGGCTGCTGATTTAAGTCTGTCCTACATCTATGCCTGTGCTACCTGAAGGTCAGTGTGTAGCTACTCCTTGGTGAACCAATATACTGAGTCCAGGAATGGCTGTAACAAACAGACAACTTTCTTCAGTGTAGTCAACCGTAAACTCCTGGGAGCTGACTTCTTCACCCAAATGCTGAATGGAAATGATACACTCAAGAGCATGCTCATTCAGCCCACTTTTTACACAGGGCTGCATTCCTGAACTTTCATTAGGTCCTCTAGAATCTCCTCATTCTGCAGAAGCACATCAACTCCGAACCTCATACCCCTTTAGTACCCCAAACCCTTGGGACCCCCTCTCCCTTTGGTTGGAGAGAATGGAGAACTCCTCTCAGATGCTGCTTTTAAGGGCAGCATCCAGGATGGCCATCTCATTATTTCCGAGCAAGCCCATTCATGGGTGGGAAAGATCCTCCTAAATCACACCATTCAATCAGAGGTACTTTTAGTAGAACAAAAACAGCAAAAGATCCTATTTTCTTTGCCATTACAATAACCTAGCTCTTATTGCTTACTATCTCAGGAAGGGAGGAGGGAAGGATGGAATTTGGAACTCAAAACTTAAAAAACCCCAAATGTTAAAATATTGCTTTAATGTGTAATTAAATAAAATATTTTAAAAGAATAAATAAGAGAGAGAGCATGGAGCCCATTCTGGGCAATCTGCTACTACAGGAAGAGCTAGGGGAAAGCAGTTCTGAAGCCCAATGTTCACAACATAGCGTTCTAGTTTTCATCTCTCCTCATACATTGGACTAATTGCAGATTTCAGTTCTGGCCACAAGTTAAATATGGGATGCCCCATAACAAGAATTATATTAAAAAAAAGATTTCAATATCTTTTGTTTTTTACATTCTCCCTTGCATTCCTACCTCTGCCACACCTGAGACCTTTTACTTACAGCAGGGCTTTTTTTTCCTTCTTCAAAGAAAACCAAAATAAAACCAATTAAGTGTAAAAACAATCTTATCTCAAATACAGTGTCCTATGCCTATGGAATTTAACCTCTATAAAGGAGCAGGGATATGTCTTCTCAAAGCTCTTCTTTGGGAACCATCTTGTTCTTTCTTCTTTTTGTAGCACTTAATTTATTTTGTGGTTGCTTTTTCCATGAACACTGCTACAATTCAGTGTATTTTATTTTTCTGTCTCTGCTTGCATAGCTTTGTATCAATTCATATAATCCTCTGAATTCATCATATTCATAATTTCCTGCAAGGCAGTATTATTCTATTATATTATGGTACCTAAATTTATTGAGCTATTTCCTGACTATCTATTTTGTTTCCAGTTCTTTGCTATAACAAAAAGTGCTTCTATAAATACTTTGGTATATACAAAGTCTTTCTTTTTATCAATACACTCCTTAGGTTATATGCCTAATAGTGGAATCTCTGGGCAAATGAGCATTTTAGTTGCTTTATGTAATCTATATAACAGTTGCATTCATTTATAGATCTGTGCCTTGGTATGCCTGTCTTTCCACAGCCTCTGCAGCCTTGAATGTTCTCATCTTTTGGCATCTTTGCTAATTTTCTGGGTGAAGGGATGGTTGAGGGTTGTTTTGATTTGCATTTTAATTAGTACTGGGAGATGAATTCTTAAACAGTAATCATTATTAGAAAATTAAACTGATAACATAAAATTGAAGATTTTTTTTCTACAAACAAAATTTTAATACATCAAGAAGAGGCCTGCACAACTTGTGGCCCACCAAAGGATTTCAGGCAGCACTCAAAAAATGTAGAGGAAAAAATCAGGAAAACGTCTTCTGCATTTTTTGTGGGCCACCCAAAATCCTTTGGTGGGCCACAGGCTGTGCACACCTGATCGAGGATAAGGTAATTGGTTGATTGTACCAAGTATCTTTAAGAAGGGACACATACTCCCTATATATTGACAGATATATGACCCAGCAGCATTCCCAACAGAAAAGTGATCAAAGGATATAAACAGTTCTCAAAAAAATTGTAAACTATTAATAACCATATGAATATTCAAAATTGCTGTTATTAAAAAACCGTACTTCACATGAATGAAAAACATGTTTTTATTGTAAACAAGCAAATGCTGACTTTACATCCATCAGACTGGCAGAAATGATTGAAAAAGGGAAAATGACAACTGTCAAGGGACTGTGGGAAAACCAACTCACTAGTGCACTGTGGGTCTGCCTTTTCTGCAAAGTAACCAAGAACTACAGCAGGAAGTCCCTAGATTTAATAGCCTCTGATCTGGTGGTACTGACTCCTGGGTTCATACTGTCAAGAGATCAGAAAAAGAAGGAAAGAATCCTTATGTGCAAAAATACTTATAGCAGCATTTTTTCTCATACCAAAGAACTAGAAACAGTGAGTGCCCGGGAATGACTGAACAAACTCTGGTATCAGAATGTAATGGATTATTTCTGCCGTAAGAATGGATGAAATTGTAGATTCAGAGACACCTGAATTACATATATATATATTTAAAGTTTAATATAAATTTATTTATTTAACTTTTTACATTCATTTTCACAAAATTTTGGGTTCCAAATTTTCTCCTCATTTGTCCCCTCCCTCCACCCCAATACACTGAGCATTCTCATTTCCCCTATCACCAATCTGCCCTCTCTTCTAT
>JAQQSK010008316.1:0-13558 GCA_028658325.1 Potorous gilbertii
ATATATATATATATATATATATATATATATATATATATATAAACATTTTAAAATACCTTAAGACTTTATTCTAAAATGTAAAAACAATTCTTAGCTTGCCGACCATATTAAAATGAACTGGCTAGAATTTGGACTGTGGACCACCTCTGGTCTAGATAATTCTGGGTAATGGTTTTTATCTGTTGTAAGTCTCTGGTGCTGGTATAATTTATTTGTTAGTTTGTATTTGTAATATGGGTATCTGTTTGTTAGTTTTATAAAGGGTGTCAAGCTTGTGGGATATGATTTTGGTTACTTTGGATCATAGGATCACACATACATCTAGAGCTAGAAAGGAATCTCAGAGGCCATCTAATTCAACCCCCTCATTTTACATGTATTATCCTCTTCCAGATCATTCACCCAACTCACATTCAAAAGTTGGGGTCCCCAGAGGTTCATTTGAATACTGTTCTCCAGTGCTTCTGTTCTTGAGCCCCAACTGATATGCTCCCTATAAATAATCAGCCAGCTGATTCCCTTAGCTTTTAGAAAAGAGATTTACTGAGAAGGTTTAATAAGAATAGTTAGTATTATAATAGTATCAATGATGAAAATGATTTCCCTCAAGTCTAGAACACACTCTTCCACAAATACACCTAGAGTACCAAGTTACAGCACAATGTAATGAGGTGTATGTGTAGGGAATGTATGTAACAAAGGACTACCTCCCAGCTAGTCCAAGAAGTTATTTTCTCCTTCCATGAAGTCTTCATCAGGTAATCCTCCCTAAGGAGCCTTCTGGTAGGCTGCAAGGATCCATGTCTTTCTGGAGTTCATAGTTAACACTTCTCTCTGCCATGAAAGATCACACTTCCTGAAGCTGCTGCAGTCCTCAAGTAACTCCTTCCAGATTTGTATGAAGCAACTTCCATCACTATTGGCCAAACTGCCACTTCAGAGGCTACTACTATTGGCATCATTCATCTCTGACTGCTAATGGGACTGCTGGATATCCCAGATTCTCAAGGTTTTCTTGTTCTTATTTAGTCATTTACAATTACATCTGATTCTTTGTGACTTGTTTTGGGCGTTTTTTTTGGCAAAGATACTGGTGTGGTTTACCATTTCCTTCTGTAACTCATTTTACTCATGAGGAAACTGAAGCAAGCCGGGTTAAGTGACTTGCCCAGGGCCACATAATTTATGAGCGTCTTAAGTTAGATTTGAACTCAGGTCTTCTTAACTCCAGGCCTGGCGCTCCATCTAGTGCATGACCAGTCTACCCTCTCAAGATTACTCCAGTCCTTTAATCTCAGAATACTTTTTTGTCTAAAATAAAGATTTTGTGTTTCTTCAAACCAAGAGTCAAAGGCAACCCTATGTTCACAGTCACCATGTCCAAGAGTGAGAGACAGGGCTGCTGTACCTCTCCTGCCTAACTCTCAGGACAGGCTTAAAAGATCCTCACCTACAAAGAAAAAGATGAAAGATGGGTAAGTTATTCCTTTTGTTTGCACTCTCTTTCTGGCTCAGCAATCCCTAAAGTCATTAGTTCTTCATGCTTTGTAGCCATTTAGAAGAGTTTTCATCATAATGAGGTACCAGTCCCTTTTCATACATGGTCAGAAACAGAGTATTTCCCTTCCCACCTAGTTTCCACGTGATCATTTGGGCTGGAATCAGGCAGGGAATATTGGTCCATACATCAAAGACTTCCCTCACTCCCCCCCCCCACTCCCCAATTGACCAATCTGTGCCATTACATGCAGATGAGGAAACTGAGTTTCAATTAGATGAAATGATGACATCAGTGACACAATTTGAACCAAGGACCTTTGACTCAATGACTATTCTTTATACTGTACCTCAAAGCTTTTCTGTGGCTGGAGTCAGGTCCTAAGTCTGAGTCTGCTGACTCTAAGTTCAATACAGAGGAAAAAGTCAAATGGAAGGATCCTAATGTTAGAGTTTCAGGATAATCAAGAAATGCACGATGTGAATGTTCTCATCAGAAGCAAATATTAGCATAGCCCTCACACTGAATTGTTATTTCCCAGAAAGTTTTTCCTGACTTGAATATTCAAACTGCCCTGTTTATTATGCCATGGATCCCTTGCACTCTGTCAAATTCACTAGCTAGAAGGGGCCCATAGTTATGAGGTCAGACCCATGCAATCATATATCAGATGCTGGGGTGCAGAGAGCAAATGTATTATTATTCCTTTAATAGTTCAATCAGCCTGAACGCTGGTTCAGGGCACAGTGGGAACTGAATGTTGGTACTGGATTGACTTTAATCAGCCTAAGTGGCCATTAGCCTCGGTGCTAATTGCGTTGGTCTTCAGAATGTTTGTTTTTTTGCTTCAGCCCTCCTAGGCAGGGAAGCTCTAATTCTTGAAGCTGATTCTATATTTTGCCAAAGTTAATAGGTTGTAGGGGGCTTTGCAGTTATGGTGTTTTTGAAAGTAGGGCTAAAGGATGTGCTATAGGAAGTAGAGCTGTAACTAGGGTGGGACATCTGGGACTTTTCCTCTGGGTGCCAAAATTTATAAGGCATTGACAGCACTTGTATTCCTTAGCTAGTAGTAGTAAAAATAATAGTGGACTTTTCTATATAGTGCTTTAAGCTCTGTACATGGCTTTACCTATAGTATCTCACTTGAGTCTCATAATCCTGTGAGGTAGGTGCTGTTATATTATCCCTTTTGCAACTAAAGAAACTAAGGCTGGGAAAGGTTTGGTGACTCATCCAGCGACACATAGCTATTAAATGCCTGTGACAGTGTTTAACTGACAGAAGTTTCAAAATTTTCAAAGCTCTTTACACACGTTATCTCCTTTAAATCGGGCAACAGCTACATGAGGTACATACTCTAGGTGTTGTGTTCCATTTTACGGATGAGCACACAAACTAGTCTCTAGACTTTTTTATAGTTAGATAGCCAGGGTAATTCATCAGTTCATTCATTCTTTAACCCACTTAAGTCTGGAGGAAATTCTACTGCCATTTAGTGAAAAAAATAGTGGGAAAATACCCCTATGAGAGAGAGTATTGGTAGATGTTGCTCCTACCATAGATGGGATGGAGACTGCCTCCACCAATGCATATTGTAATCTATGACTTATTTGATAAATATTATAACAGCTAGCATTTATATGGCAGTTTACAAATATTATCTCATTTGATGCTCACAATAACCCTGGGAGGTAGGTGCTATTATTTATCCCCATTTTACAGATGTGGAAACTGAAGCAAACAAAGGTTAAATGACTTGTTCAGGGTCATACAGCTGGTCAGTGTCTGAGGCAGGATTTGAACTCAGGTCTTCCTAATTCCAGGCCCACTGTTCTATCTACTGCACCATCTAGGTGCCTTAAGGATTCGCCTAAGACACACAAGTTAAGTTCAAGGTCACACAACTAGTGTCAGTGACAGGATTTAAACCCTGGAATTCAACTTTAGAATTCTTACCCACTTTTCCATTTAGCTCCTTATTCCCATTTTAAAGATGGGGAAACTGAGGCACTGAGTGTAAGTGACTTGCTTATGATTAAGTAGCTAGTAAATTCCTGTGGTAGAATTCAAATCCAGTTCCCTTAACTCTAGATCCAGCTTTCTGTTCAGGACAGCAAGCCATATCCTAATGACTGAAACACTAAATGCATTATAAGCCCCTTGAACTCAAGGTTTGTGTCCTGATCATGGAAGCAGGGGTATATTGGTAAATGTTTAACAACTGGCTCCCTGAAAAAAAATACATATATATGCAAATGACACACTTTTAAGTTTAATTTGCTTTATTCACATTTTCTTTATCACTTTCTTAGGTCTACCTAATCAACAAAACAATAAATTAAGCCCTGATTCGTAGTATTTCCCAATTTCTGAGGTCTAAATGCTCACCTTGAGAATTTAACAATTGGCTTGGGGGCTGCTCTGAGTTGGTTCTAGCATACTCCTCTTGATATATTCCCAGTCTGCTCTTCTCTTCTACCACACCACAGGGCCTAGATTAGGGCTCTCTGTGGTTAATAGGTGCTCAGGGAATGATTGTTGAATTAAACTGTCAGGACAGGGAGGTGACAGTTCTATTTACAGAGCCTGAAGGCTTTGGGCCATGGTGATGTCTGCTCTCCTCTCCTCAATCTGGGCAAACCGACAGCCGAGACTGGACAGAGAAGCCCATCTATACCCAACCTCCTGTACCCAGCAAAGCATTACAAAGAAAACGTTCTTTCGATTTTTAAAGTGGAGATTTTAAAGATGGTTATAGGAGTAATATACCTAAGTGTGGGAGGAAGCCCCTGTAATTGATTTTCTTCATTAGTCAGTGCATAGGAAACAACAGCGGATTTTTATAGAAAAGTAGGCATTTTGCTAATATATGGGCTGCCCAGCAAATCAGACTGAAAGCTCAGGGGAGTGGCTAGGATGGCTTTGTTTACATCCCTCATCCCCCATCTTCCAGCTCCTCTTTCAGGCAGAATCTATTTTTGGAGTGGGGTATGGGGAGGAGGGGACACTGACCTGCAATTTTAAGAGTGTAGGGAACTCCCAGGGTTAGAAATCCCCTCTGCCCACCAGATCAATGACTCTCCTATGTCCTATGGTCTCCATGCTCCTTTAGAAGCAGGGAAAGGTTAAGTGACTTGCTCAAGGTCACACAGTGCTTGCTGACTCCAAGGTTAGCCTTCTATCCACTACATAATGATGGTCTAAATGGAGAAAAGAAAAATCTACTATCTCGATCAAAATGTAATTGCTTTTGAAGTAAAGAGTAGAGCAGAATATGGGGACCCAAAGACTGGCCTGAATCAGAAGAATGGGGATCACAGATAAAGAGGTAGAAGAGGCCTCTGGGGTCACTTTGTCCAGTTGCTCATTTTATAGATGAAGAAACTGAGACCCAGGTAGGGTAGATCAGGGGCAGCCAGGTGGTGCAGCTGATAGATGGCCGAACTGGAGTCAGGAAGACCTGAGTTCAAATATGACTCAGACACTTACTGGTTGTATGGCCCTGGCCAAGTCACTTTACTCTGTTTGCCTCAGTTTCCTCATCTGTAAAATGACCTGGAAAAGGAAATGGTAAACCACTCCAGTGTCTCTGCCAAGAAAACCTGAAATGAGTCACAAAGCGTCAAACGTGATTGAACAATAAAAACCATCATATGTGGAATTTGAACTCAGGTCCTCTGATGCTGCTGCCACGTTACTCCCCAGAACTAATCTCACTTCTGTGACTCACTTTATGCGTGATGCTGACTAAGTCACTTTTCTCTCAGTCTCAGTTTTTTCATCTGTCAAATGGGAATAATTACCCTTGCCCTGTTCCTTTAAAGGGTAGTTACGAGGATTAAGTGTAAGTACAGCTATTTTAATTAATTTAATTTAAATTAATGAATAATTATAACAACAAAGCTTATTAAACTATAGATTCCCACTGAGGAGAATTTGAATGGGACACACAAACTTTTATTAATTAAGCACGTTCTCTGTGTAAGGTTTTTTGCTAGGTGTTGGGGTTACCAATGAATTAATCAGTCAGCTTTTAAGTGCCTACCATCTTCTGGGCTCTGGTCAGGCATGCAAAGGCCACAAAGAAACCATCCTTCTCATGGAAGAGCTTAGGTTTTGGGACTGCCCAACATAGATACAGATAAACAAAGAGACACAAGTCAATACAAAATAGGGAAAGCAGGAACAACTTGGTAGATCTCTGTGTAGGAGGTGACTCTTGAGTTGTGAAGGGAGGGAGCGAAAGGATTCCAGAGTGGGGGGAATTCCCTCCCCCACAGTCACTGAGATAGGAAATTGCATATTGTATATAGGAGATGTCTGCCTGGTCAGTTGGACTGAGATGGAGAGGAATAATAGGAAATAGGACTGAAAAAAGGAGGTGGGGGGATCTCAGAGGCCGTGCTGAGGAACTCACATTTTATCAGTTGTAATAGGGAGCCAAGGGAGCCTTTTGAGTAGTGTAGTGGCAAGGTCAAATCCGTGTTCTAGGAATATCAGGTTGGCATCTTGGCATGGCACATAACTGGCATTTAATCGGTGCTGGAGAATTGAGAGACCCCAGACAAAGAAGTCAATTAGGAGACTATTTTTATAGTCCAAGAGAGATAATGAAGGTCTGAATTAGGGTAGAGGGCCCATGAATGGAGGGAGTCAAGCCAAGATCTCATGTCTCCTCTCTCCTCTCTCTCCTCCCCGCCCCTCTCCTCTCCCCCATTGTTTTCCTAGTTGGACTTGTTTTGCAATGTTTTTTTTTCCCCAGACCATTAAAATAAACCCACAACATCACACTTTAGAAACAACCAAACCCTAATCTTATTTAAATAAAGAGAAGCCTCCTAGCTCTGCTCCCTCCAGAGGAGGCTGGAGTGTGGGGCTTGTTTGCAGAATGCTAATTAGAATTTGTAGGTGGCAGCCTGAGGTATTAGGGGATCAGAGTCACGTGAGAGGTAATGCCCTCTGGAGCTGCTGTTACATAATCTTGGTTGGCAGCAGAGACTGTGTGTGTGTGCTGGGAGCTGGGCAGAGGCAGCAGCCAAGCTGGGCCCACCTGACAGGCAGCTCAGCGAGCAGTTACCCAGGCTGGAGAGGGCTTAGCTACTTGCCAGGTCTGGGTCTTTGGGAGCAGGGCATGGATGGATTCCTGATGTGTTTGTGCCAGGGTCAGGCAAGAGCAGGGCATACTGGAGGGGAGGGGGATGTGGGCCATGCCCCCGACTCCTGTCCCTGCCTGCCCCCAGCACCTATTGTCAGACTAGGGAGCTTAGCTCATCTGGGTCAGATCGGGCCCACAAAGGGCTGAAAGTCAGAAGTCTCACTTATAAGTTATAACATTATAGCTCTGAAATCAAGAGACTACAGTGCAAGTCCTACCTTTGATGTCTGTAACCTATGTGACCTTCATTTAACTCTTCCGGGACTAGGTGTCCTGGCCTCCTGAGGAGGTCGGCTTAGCCAGCATATCAGCATCTTCCTATGACTCACAACAACAGCCACCATTCATGTGGAGTTTGCAAAGCCTTTTATGGACTTCATCCCGTTGGAGCCTCGTAACAATGCTAGAACATAGGTGCTTTTATTATGCACAATTTGTGTTGTTATTGCATCATTTCGCTTGTGTCTGACTCTTTGTGATCCCATTTGGGGTTTATTCCAGCTCATTTTAAAGATGAGGAAACTGAGGGAACAGACTTAGTCAAGATCACACAGCTAGTATCTGAGGCAGGATTTGAACTCATGAAGATGAGTCTTCCAGATTCCAGGCCTGGTGCTCTATCCATGCATCACTCTCCACAATTTACCAGTGAGTAAACTGAAGCTCAGAGAGTCATCCCAAGTCAGGATCTGAGTTCAAGTCTTCCTGACTCTATGTCCTGTACTCTACCCATTCTTCTCTATGACTAATGTTTAACATGGTACCTAGGAGGCATTTAATAAATAGAACTTGATTTGATATGATCATATTCTCCACCCATTCTCTATCTGCTTTTAGCTAAGACTCAGTGAGATTTGGTGAGAAGAATGTTGGATCTTGGGTGAACAATGACCTTAGACACTTGTTAACTGTGTAACCTCAGTCGTGTAACCTCAGTCTGCCTCAGTTTCTTCAACTATGAAATGAAATGCCACCTACTTCCCAAGGTTGTTATAAAGATCAAATAAGGTATTTATAAAGTACTTAGCACAGTGTCTGGCACATAATACATTCTTAATAAAGGCTCATTCTCTTCTATACCCATATTTCCAGCTTTCCTTCTCTGGCTTTCAGCTTCCACATCTGTAAAGGAAGGGGCTAGGAAGACGTCATTATGTAGTGGAAAGAAGTCTAGATTTGGAATGAGAGGATTATGAATTCAGATCTGGGCTCAGCCCTCTGCTATTGTGGGCAAGTCCTCATTGGACCTCAGTTTTGTAATCTGTAAAATAAGTAGGCTAGATGATTAGATTTAAATCTATCATCCTATGAACTAATCCAGTCCATTAAAACTATAGATGAAGAAACCAAGGCCTGGAGGGTAAAATGGATCTGTTTCACTTTGTGGAAAGTAAAATGACTGAGCTGAGATGGGAGCAAAGACTGTACTGGACTTGGCATTCATTGCCTGCGGTCCTGATGGCGGTGCTCTCCTGAAAGTAATGAGGCAATGGGGAACAGTGGGAAATGTCTGCCTTTGAGTCAGAAGACCTGGGTTTTCTGATTTTGCTTTCCATAATTATTACCTACGTGACCTTAGGTAAGTCATTTAATCTATCTAGGTCTCAGTTTCTCCATCTGTAAAAAGTGAGAGGATTGTTGAACTAGATGTTCTCTGAGGTCCCTTCTAGCTCTAGAATGAATGGATGGATGGATAAAAAAAGCATTTATCAACTACTTGTTATTGTTTAACTGTGTCCAATTCTTCATGATCCTATTTGGGGTTTTCTTAGCAAAGATATTGGAGTGGTTTTTCATTTCCTTCTCCAGCTCTTTTTACAAACGAGGAGACAGAGGCAAACAGGGTTAAGTAATTTATCCAGGGTCACACAGCTAGCATCTGAGGTCATATTTGAACTAAGGTAGGTGAGTCTTTCTGACTCTAGGCTCTTTATCCACTGCCCCACCCAGCTGCTACAAGGCCAACCTCAAGATGCTTACATTCTTATGGGGTACATACCATATAGAGGGGAGTGGTGTTTTGGTCTGGAAAGGCCTTGAGATTCTTACTGGGTAGAACCATAGCACAGCTCACAGTCACAGCCTTTCCAGTATTGTTGATTTGATTAAGGTCAGAGATGGAATTGGGAAGGGGAGGTTGGAAAACAGCCAAGGAGGGAGCTGAGGGCTAATTGGCTTAGCTTGTCCTGAGCATGATCTCTGGGGTAAGGCTTAAATAGTGACTTGGGCCTATTTCCTCATTTGCAAATTGAGGAGGCTGGATTAGATCAGGAGTTCTTAATTTGAGATCCGTGTACTTGGATGGCAGCAAATACATCTTTACTTTCACTGACCACTGGTTGAAGATCAACCTTTCCTTCCATTATGGCTTCTTCCTTTGAGCCTGCTAAAGGGGTCCATAGGGCTTCATCAGACTGGCTTCTATAGGGGTATAGGACATAAAGACATCTTTTATAGCTTTCATTCTGTGCCTAGTCTCTGTGTCTTCTGATCCCAAATCTAGTGTTCCTACCATTATATCCTACAGTTTTCTCTGCAAGCATTGTTTATGTGAACTCCTTCCCATGGGATTGGTTAATTCATTTATTGATTTCTCCATCCATCTATCCATCCATCCATCCATCCATCCATTTTTCTCCCTCCCTTTATCTATCTATCTATCTATCTATCTATCCATCTATCAATCTTTTTATTCCCAACAAGTTCTTGGACCTAGAAATAACCTTTCTGGATGGTGGTATGCCTCTTTTAAAACAAAAAACTTCCCTTTAGTTTTTATATCACATCTTTCCTTCATGGAACACAATTTGATAGTAGATGCATTCTCGCTGCAAATTACTCTTTTAAAGAATGCATTTATTGATACCCTTTGTTTTTATATTAGAGTCTCCCTTGGGTACTGACCTCCCCTCCACCACCCCAACAACTACATGAACAACTTAAAGAACTAAGTCAGTTGTCTTCTCCTCTTTCCTCCTCCCCCATGATAATATTTATACTGCATAGATTTTTTTCAATTAAGTTGTATTATTGCCTTTTGGTTTTCTGTTACTGTTATTTCTATTCATTGGTCCCCTTCTCTACTTGAATGGCATGCTATAACAGAGTGCAAAACAGTTCACAACCTAATACAAAAAAGAACAATAATCAAGTATTAAATGGCCACACCAGGTAGACACTTTATGAGGTAGAATTAGTCTCTTGGATGAATCAGAGAGGGAACTCCCGCCCCCCAAACCACAGGATGAAGCATAGCAAGACACACCTTTAAAAGTCAGGTTCCTGAGTCCAGGAGAGATGCTCACAGAGGAAAATGCTCTGAACTACCTTTAAGGCAGCCAGTGGTTTTCCTTATTGGACACAAGCAGAGGAATGCAAGGAGGGCAAATATGGCTTTCATTTTTTTCCTCAGTTGGATTTTACCAATGTGAATAATTACCCCAAGGCACATCAGGGGCACTTGCCATTTCCAAATACTTCACTGAAAATGTGATTGGAGACATGACCTCTGAAAGTATTGTTAGTTTATGCTGGTGATATCTTTGTCTTTGGGGAAGACCCCCAATAATTGATATGCAGAATGGGCCAGAGGAAAATGACCTGAGGTTTTCAATGGAAAAACAAGAGTTTTGAAGAGTTCTCTCAAGTATGAGTATGGGTCACTAGTATCTCAATAAGGTGTGAGCACTGACCCAGAAAAGAGAGATGCCTACTTTCTTTGGCCCCTCCCATAGAACCTAATGGCAAGTATCACAAGTCAAGACAAGTCAAGAAGCATTTCCTAAGAACCTAGATGTGCCACGGCTTTTTCCAAGCCTACTAGAAGCTTGTTACAGACTATATTTCTATTGCTAAACCACTAAATAGTTTCCTTTGTGCTTTCATGATTGAATACTGAATCACTGAAATGAGTTGAATCAGAAGTAAAAGGCAAAAAAAGGGGTAATTTATCCTAAAATTCACAAAACCTTTGGGAACCAAATGGACAGATGTGAACAAACTTTCCAAGAGTTCACACATGAATAAGTATTGGCTAATGATGACCCAAACAAATCTTCTCCCTTCCGCCATGCCTAAAAAAAACAACCTGATGTCAGCTTGGAGGTCTTAGGAGTAGTCCTTTACCAAAAGAGATGGTCACTAGAAACCAACTGTATTTGCCAGGAGAGGACTGAGTGAGAGAGAAACTCATTTTCACATATGTAAGCTGGAGTTTTTGGCTTTGAAGTTGGCTCTCAATGAGAAGTTCAGAGACTAAGTATATAAAGTCAATTTGCAAACGTGGACTGACAACAATCTATAGATCTACTCATTGTTCAGTCATTCTTCAGTCATGTCCAACTCTTTGTGACCTCACTTAGGGATTTCTTGGCAGAGACACTGGAGCGGTTTGCCACAGTACATTTTACTGATGAGGAAACTGAGGCAAACTGGGTGAAGTGACTTGCTCAGGGTCACACAGCTAGTAAGTGACAGTTATACTCTAACCAGTGCCAAATTACAGGTTGCTTGGTGGAGATGGGGGGCAATATTAGTCCAAAGTCAGCTAGGGGCCACAGCAGCAGAACACTGAACCTGGAGGCAGGGAGACCTGAGTTTGATGACCTCAGATACTTAGTAAGTGTATGATCCTGGGCAACTCTCTTAACCTGTTTTAATTTCCTCAGAAAACAATGAAAGCACCTACCATCTGAGGGATACTGTTAGGCTAAAAATGAGATTTTATTTGTAAAGGGCCTTGCAAACCTTAAAGCCATGCGTGCTTGCCAATTGCTGTTATTGGTAACTGAATTCTGCCAGCACTATTGGCAGAGGAACTAATGTGAATGCGGGCAGCTAGGTGCTACAGTGAATAGAGCACCACTGCAGGAGTCAGGAGGACCTGAGTTCAAATCTCACCTCAGACACTCGACCCTCACTAGCTGTGTGACCTTGGGCAAGTCACTTAACCCCAATTTGCCTCATCCTGGGTCATCTCCAGTCATCCCTGGATTCAAATGGCTCTGGAGGAGAAGTGAGGCTGGTGACCTGCACAGCCCTCCCTCACTCAAAACAAAGTTAAGTACAGGTCATGTCATTATTTCTCTGATGGCATGGTCTTCTTTGGCAATGAAGGGCGAACACACACACAATCTGAATGCAGATGTCCTTTCTTGAAGATCATGTGATGCCAATTCTATAGTGATACCTAACGATGTCAGACTATTTGTGGCACTCATTGAATTTGACTATAGGCAAATGACAGCTACACATGAGAGTTTGAGACATCCATTAGATAGAATGCCACCAGCACATGTCATTTCACTGAACCAACCTTACCTGCCTCAGTTGCCTATAAGTCATTGATGGGTCATGGTGTAAAGTGATACAAGCTGAGAGAGAAGGCAAGTGTCAAACTGAAATAGAGATGGGGAGCCACTGGTAACCTAAGGATCCCTATGGCTGCCTATTGACTTAGATAACTGCATATTTACGTTATGTTTTATTGTATTTTCATTTATTTTGTTAAATATTTCCCAATTACATTCTAATCTTATTTGGGCTGTCCTCAGGAGTGCTGTGGGTCATGTCTTTGACACCTCTGTGCTAGAGCACTCAATTTCCAATCCAAAGACATTTTCCTACTGTTGAGACAATAGAATAGATTTAAATAATGCCACTGAATACTGTACCTGTCTGTCACTGTTCCCACACTTGGAACCAGGAAACAGTTGTTGCTACCCAGGGCATAGTGCATTGTGATCTTAAAGGCTTTACACGATGACTTTGGGCATATGGATCAAGAGAGAACCCTAGAGCTAGTAAGGAACAGATTTTACTGGTCCCAAATGACTGCTAGAAGCACTAAGAAGTGTGAGACTCGTGCTCATTGTGTGGAAAGAAATGTACTACCACCTCATGCCATATATTTGGAGAATATATGCACTTGTAAACCCTTAGAACTTGCTTGCATTGATTTTCTATCTTGGAAGGAGAGAATAAGAATACAAGTCATAGTCTAGAGATGACTGCTCATTTCACATGGTATGTACAGGCAGACCAGAACCAGAAACCAGCAAATTTCCTCAATTATTGTGGATGAAATAAATATTCCTCAGTAAAAGGACTTCCTTTCAGGATCCATCTATTTGGACCAAGGAAGAAACTTTGAAAGTATACTACTTAACATAAGCGTCTAGGACCACTTCCATTCATCTTCAAGGTTACTGACATCCTAAGTTGTTTACTGCTACACATGTTGGCAACATGGAGACTAGAACAGACATCTCAGTGACACTCTTAGCGCACAGAATTTCAACATTAGCAGGAAGGATGCTCTATACTTTTTATGATTCATTTTTGTCGTTGTTTAGTCATTTTTCAGTTGTGTCCAACTCTTCATCGACCCCATTTGGGATTTTTTTGGTAAAGATACCAGCTTTACACCATACTTGCTGATATTTGAGGAGGGTGAGAACCCCACCTATCTAGTGGCTTATGTTTTGTGATCTGTGAAGATAAAGAGACTACATAAGGTAGCTTTATGGCTAGAGCATTAGACTCAAAGTCAGGAAGACCTGAATTCAAATTTGATCTCAGACACTTATCTAGTTGTGTGACCATAGGCAAGTCATTTAAGCTCTGTCTGCCTCGGTTTCTTCATCTATAACATGCAGATAATAACAGAACCTATCTCTCAGGGTTGTTGTGAGATATTTGTACAGTGCCTTGCAAAACAAAGTGCTAAATGAATGCTAATTATACTTATCATCGTCATTATTAACAATTGCTACATCTCCTGGCTGAGAAACTGAAAGAAGCTTACTTCCCATGAGCCTTGAAAGAAACAAATGATACTTGAGGTTGATAATAGCAACGAGACAAGAATTTTACTAAGAAATTTTGATGTTCAGAATAGATATGAG
>JAQQSK010008318.1:0-13557 GCA_028658325.1 Potorous gilbertii
TGGACTTTCTTCAGAACTCGGACCTATAACCTCTTATGTTGAAGTACATGACTTTGCTGGGAGAGCCAAAATGAGGGAGCTTCTTTTTGGCCAATTTTTCTACTGCCTCGTAGATTAGGAACTGAGAGAGTAGGCTACCTGAGAATGACACTCCTTAGGCAACTGGATGCCAAGAGGAGCCAAATAACTTTGTATCATTATTGAATTTATAGAGCTCAGGCATAATTTCATGGAGGAAAGAAACGCAGTTCAATTGATTATTATGATTGATCATTTATAAAAGCTGTACTTTTTTAAAATATGGATTTTAAAAATAAAATCAAGATTGTTGAAAGATTTACCTACCTTGGATTACCTTTTTATATACCCACGATAGACATCTATGCCCTTTTTGGGTCATAAGTAGACTTGCATGCAAACAGGGAGGAACTTATGGTACTAAAAACCATATAAAAGTCTTTCCAAATTTTGCTATTTTCTCTTTTATCAGTATTGCATGACTATTTCTAATACAATACTAATATGATATGGAAATGATAGCACTCGCAGGTCTTTCATCATATTGTATCACTGCTTTATCATATTAGGCTAATACACTGCGAGAGTTGATAGAACCTCTCCATGCCCAATCGGATCCACTTCTCTTGGCACTGAACCCAATGGACTCACAGATTGATAAGCTAAAGTTTAGAGAATTTAGATCGGAGAGAGTTGACACGGCGCAGACTCAACTTCAACCGCTTGCAAGCAACTTAATGGCCTCCGTTCCGAAAACTTAATAAGTCCTTCTTTGATGTTTCTAACAGAAAACAGACTTTTATAAGTTTAGACTATCAAACGTCTACATTTGGGGCCTCCAGAAAGGGATTTTAAAGGGCAGAGCAATCTTATGAAGAATACGTCCTTTCTACACTGGGACTTAGGCATAAAATCAAAGCCAAGCAAGATGGAGGACAGTGGCTGAAAACTGCCATCTCTATGGGAGAACAGAAGGGGAAAGGGGTTGTAACAGGGCAAGGGCTCCAGATTGGTAACACTTCTATGTATTCTTCTGACACTGAGAAAATAAAGAGGGATCAGCTTTGGTAACTATAAAATTCTGGCTTTTTTGTGGACTCTTCACTATCTTCTGTCAGGAAAAGTGGAGAACAAAATCCTGTATAAGTGTGTTTTGCATTTTTTAAAAAATTACAAAAAGTTGATTTGTTGTATCATCCTAAATTATGTAATCTACCATGGCAAGGTATACACAGCCTGTTCTATGACTTAATATGTCTAATATTTTATCATGCATATTCTGATATAACAGAGACTGACTTAGATGACACTGATGAAGATTCCACATGCCGGGTTTTATTAGATCCCTCAGATAAGATCTGCAGTTCCTCCTTATCTTCTGGGACTTGTATGGAAGTGTTGTTGACTCGTAGGACAAATATAAGGGGTTAGCTATAAAACACTTGGACTCTATAGGGCTATAATTTTGTTTTTCAGACCAGTATTTTGTCTGGATGTCATTCAAGCTAGATTCAGATGTTATTATTTACTATTTTGTGCTGGGCACTCTGTGGCTCAATATTAGCCTCTCTCTCTCTCTCTCTCTCTCTCTCTCTCTCTCTCTCTCTCTCTCTCTCTCTCTCTCTCTCTCTGTAGTGAATGTGGAATTCCTTTTATTTAGTTGAATATAGATATACCATAATAGTTTCAATGCTAATTACTGGATATTTCATACTGTGTTATGGACAGATAATTTAAAATTGTATTTTGAAATGTTTTTTCTTCCTGTCACCGCAGTGTGTGGTATTGAATAATGTTAATATCTGTAAAAATATATATTATATAAAAATAAAAATGTATGACCAATTGGTATCTAATCATTTTAGATAGCTTAATAGTATGCCAAATATATTTGATGGTAATTTCCTTCCTATAGAAAATTAAAATATCCTTATCACAGATGAAATTTGTGTTGTGAATAAAATCACATCAACCTGCCTTCCAGCTATTGATAATTTTAATATATTTCTTTAAAATATTTTAAATATATTGTGTATTGATGTGGAAATTCATCAAAAGTGCCTTTTTATTGGTATTTAGCATCAATGAGATTGACTTGGAATGGGCACCACAGTTTAACCATAGCTTAAAACTTCATGATCTGGATAGTTTTTCCTGATTAAGGAGCAGAGTCTCCATATTAATTTCCAAATATAACCATTGCTATTTATTTGCAGAGTAATACTCTTTTATAGATAATCTGCCTAAGAGATAGATGGTTCTTACAACTGATCAAGTTTCCCCATATTCTCAAGTCTTTTGATTCCTGGTGAAGGCAGTGTCCAACAAAACATCTATTGTTTTTGCATGTGAACTTGGGGTAATACATAAATTCTCTATCAACAAAGATTTAGAAATCTAGAAGATCCAATATTAACGACATTCTAAAAGGTTGAAGACTTAGTACGTTCATTATATGATTTTCATAGACTTCATTATCAAATAGTAATGAAGTTGCTGGAATGAAATTAGGGTCCAAATATCCCTTCCTTCCTTCATTTATTTATTCAATTAGAAAAAGATATATTGGAGTACCTACTATATGCAAGAAATGGAATAAGGCACTATATGCAGAAACAAGAATCTTCAACCATCTTTAACTACCATTTTGAACAATTTAATTAATGGTACATTTAATAACTTTTGCTTGTGGCCAGAAGAAACTTACATATTGACATTATATGGCAAACAAATTTTATCTCCTCTGGATGTTTTCCTTTTTTGCACACCTGTGTTGAGGTATTTTTTATCACCATGAAGAAGAGATTCTGGGACCATAGAATTAGAGACTCCATTGAGTCTAACTCCCCCATGATGAGGAAACTGAGTCTTAGATTTTTAACCAGTGACTTGCCCAAGGTCACATAGTGACAAAGCCAAAACTCATCTTATAAGAGGTCATTTAGTCCAACCTCTTCATTTTACAGGGGAAAAAATGGAACTATGGTCGTAAGTGATGTGCCCCAAATCCCACAGGTAGAAAGTAGAAGAGCTGGTATTCAAACTTAGGTCCTCTGTTTCGTAGTTCAGCAGGAAGATATACCTCACAAAGCTGCCTCCCTCACATTAGACTACACAAACAGAGGACCCCTAAATACCTGCTTTGGTAGCCTTTCCATTACTCTATCCCACAGCCTCCATTTTGGTACATATTCAATAGTGATTGCTCATTTAACTGTATAAGAATTCTGAATAAATAGTTCCTGTTTAATTTGAACACTGAGTAGTGATTTTAGAAACATAAATAAGACCTATTATGTTCTCAGATCACACAATGAAGAGTATTTTGGATTGATGATCAAAGGATCTGGATTTTTAAGTCCTGGCTCTGTTATTGATTACTTGTGCATGCCCTGTGGTGAGTCACTCACTTCACATTGATGGACCTCAGTTTACCCATATATAAAAATCAGATAATAGAACTAAATCTATGACCATAAAAACTTTCTACTACCCTCATTGAAGTGCAGGAAAACTCCTTATGTAAGACTGATGTCACCACAGAGAGCAATAAGCTTTTACACAGGATGACATCAGTAAGTTGGCACTAATCTCCTGCAAAAAAATGTCTTGTCCCTTGTGAAAGAACAGGATAAGTATTCTTCATGCAATGGAGAGAGAGAAACCTATGGGACTTAAAAGAAGCTGCTTTTTATATAAGTATGAAAGCCTCCCAAATTTGCTTGATGACTAATGCTGCTATGTGCAGCATCTTGCCATGTGTCATTTAACCTTTTTCAACCTCAGGCGCTTATAGCAACAGTCTTGGAATATAGCTCGCTTTCTGAAGAAACAATTGTTTCCACAGCTACATAACCAGTTTCTTAAAAAATAAACACTATCTTCTACCTTAAATGAACATTATCTCCTCCTCGTGCCTGAACATAAACAATTGTCAGTCATTGTTTAGGAATCCATATTTTATTTTTTGCCCGAGGGTTCATAGAAAATGATTAGATTTCAGTTGTCTTGATTGCACAGATTTCTTCCTACCCTCTCTCCCAAAAACCCCACAACCAGTCAGCTCTTTCTTTGACTCCAGATTTGACCTCATCTGCAGAGTGCACTTTTCTTTATAAATTTTAATGTGGATTCTCATAGCTTACTTTTTACCTTGCAATAGAATTTTCAGGAGGGGAGAGAAATTCAGATGCAAACTTAGATTTTCATTTTTTCTTTCTCTCTCTCTCTCTTATTATTTTTCACCGAAGTTCAACAAATGCCACCACAGCAAATCAGAATAAAAAAGATGCAATTGAATAATCACACATACTACCCAAACTATTGTGTAGCTCACACCTCCCATAAGAGGAGAAGGAAATGGAAACATACAAAGACAGAGAGAGATTATTTTCATTATCCAGTTCATATTTTTGTGTAGAAGAAATGGAATCAATGAAAGATCTCTTCCTATTTGAGAGAACTGTCACAATGTCAATAAGCAATTTGCTTGAATTCCAATCTACTGTTTAGAATTTCCTCTTATTTTAAACTTAGCTAACCTTTCCCATGAGTTTTTCTTTGCTACTTGCAACTGTGAAAACATGATCAAACTTCATGTCCCAACAAAAGAACCTTTTCCAAGCTCATCACATTCAGAATAAATGGAATATAAATGATACAACAAATAATAGTCTTGCCTTTTCACCTCTGGCACCTGCTACAGTACATTTGCCCTCAGAAATGAATTTCCATGACACAGCAAGCAAATAATCAGTGACTTCATCATAAGCCCTATTGTCGTTGCTAGAAATTTTATAGGACAGAGAGAACTTTATCTGTCCTCTTTTCAAAACAAAAAACCAGCTGCCACTGGCCTGGCTTACACATTTTCAATATACACAAGAATAATCCTTTCCACTTGGAGCTTAGATAATCAGGGGAAAAAGTGAGAGATGGGTAAAAAATCCGTTATATCATAAATGAATACATGAAAACGGCATAGCTATGATTTCAATATGCTTGTTTTTCAATTTATCAGCTCTTTAAAACACTCAGTGATGTTTCCAAGAGCTAGTTCTAAGCCAGTATGCGACTAACAGATATGGCCCATTTAGAATCTAAGTCTTCAGGAAAGCAGACCTCACCAGGTCATTTTATCAGCTCTAAGCAAGCCCCAGTGACAACTAATGGGTTTAAGAGAAGAAAGAAAAGGAATGATTTTTAAGAGAAAGAAGCCAGAAGAGGAAAAATGAGAAGAAGGAAAAAAGGAAGAGGAGAATAAAGGTGTTCCAGTATTTGTTGTTTCAACATTTGCAGAACTTGGCTTAACTGGTATCCATCCAGCAAAGGGCAAAGGAACTAAATTAAAATAATGGAAAATGAAGGTCTGTTCTGTTTTGAATGTTGAGTTTTGTGTTGTGTTTTAGTTGTTGAATGCAATAGATAAGATCCTATTGTGACTCTGAATTCTCTTTAAAATATAAGAGAAATCTATCCCTTGTCCAGTCCAGAATGGTGATGGCTAGCTATTGGGTTTCATTTTGTTGTAACCTGGCAATATAATCCATCCCGCTTGCTTTGTGATAGTACTCTCTTGCTTGTTGTATTGTGTGTGTGTGTGTGTGTGTGTGTGTGTGTTTTGGAGGTGGGGACATTAATAATCCCTGATAGGAAATGTATGTACTGTGCTACTACTATATTGTAAAGTATGTTCATTTTCTGTCTACTGAGATGCTCTGTTTAAATGTGCTAATAAGGGAAAAGTTAATATTCTGAACAGCTATCAAAACTCCTCATTGATTGATGCTCTTGTCTAGTTTCAGTCTTTTTTTCTTTGAAAAGAGAAAAAAACAGTTTGTTTTGTTATTTGTGCAACAGAATTGCTACATAGATCCCTTAATGCATGTAAAATTATATTAACAACTTATAAAATGCAAAATCAACCTTAATAGTCTCCATTATTTAGAAAATGAGAAAAACAGTCTAGGTTAAAATGTTTTTAAGACAAAATAGAGACTCATTGACATTGTTAGGTAATATAAATCAGAACTATAAGGAAATAAAAAAATTATACCACAAAAATACTCCAACCTCCTTTAAATCTTAAAACTATAATCTGAATCATTCTCCCCTTCACCTCTTTTCTGGAGTTGAAAAGTTAATAATAGAGCATGCCACCCTGTGTCTTAACTACTATAATTCACATCTGGTAAGCCTCTCTCCTGTGTCTAACTCTAAAAATCTGGCATGAGATTTATTTGCCCAGTTTTCTTACCTTTTAGCTCTTGCCTGGAGACAAGAGTCTGGAGTGACTCAATAATTTTAGAGTCCTTGGCTGGACTATGAGTTTATGAAATGCACTTGATCATACCTCTTCTCTGTCCTACCACCTTCGTTATTCTTTAAATTTGTCCCGGCTTCTAGGATTCTGTTTTTACTTTATCTCCCTTGTGACTGTTTGTGCCTTCCAAACTATTTGCTGCAGTCAAATCACTACCATCTTATTAGTGTGTGAGGCTTCCTATCTTACAGGGTAATCCATTCACTCATCCCATCCCATGCTGCTAAAAGACATTGAGTTGAGAGAGAATTAAAAGAACAAAGACTTGTAATAGAGATTTTTTAACTTCGCATCTGAAATTAGCACTAGGAATTAAGCTTAGCCCAGTATTTAAAAAGTGAATATTCACGCGTAGAAAACAGTAAGCACATTGTGGGTATTTGTGTGGGGAGAGTGGTGAAGCAAATGATCACCATCATTTTGAAGAGAATATCTCCCCTCCTCCCACAACTACCATGGAGTTTGTCCATATTCCATGAGAAACTTCCCTGATGGTGCCCCCTTACATTTATTTTATTTTCTTTCAGGTGCAGACCTGTGATTCCATCAATGCAAGAAACTCCCTTCACCAGTGCAGATCAGGAACTCATCTCTAATTAATCTGAGAGTTGCCTGGGGGCACTGAAATATTAAGTGACCTATCCAGTGGTCACATAGGACTTGCACCCAGTCTTTCTGCTTCAAAGGCAGCCCCTTGGTCCATGTGCAATGCTGCCCTTTGGCTGCCTAATAAATGTCAGGAAGTAACAGCCAACTTCTGTTCAATGATACTAATGTAATGTGCTGGTCACCTCAAGAAATTTCCTAATGGAGCAACGATAGCTCTGAGTGACTAAGATCCCACTTGTTGGAACATGTTGCCCTCAGCAAAAGAGTGGAATGTGAAATTCATAAGGAGCTCTTCTTTAATTCTGAAAGACATCCATCATTTTAAGCTAAGACAATATAAATATGACTGTGAAAATATCATGTCTTGGCATCTCCTACTTTCATTTTTGGAGCTTCTTACATTAAAATCTACTACTGCATGTCAAATTCAAACACATCCTGGAACAGTTGAGGAACTTTCTGAAAGCTGTGTAGAAAGGTCCCTAGCGAAGCAATTACAAGTGGCATCACTGAACAATAAACTGTCAGCACATCAGGCACAAAGATACAGATTTTAAAAGAAAGCACTGAATTCTGCTTTCACAGACCAAAATTATTAGGATTCTCTAGTGTGATAATAACGACAATTTTTTAAAAATTTGATTTCACCTCACTATACAACTTTCTATCCTAGACAAAAGGGGTGTGTGTGTGTGTGTGTGTGTGTGTGTGTGTTCCTTATAATTGATAGAAGCATCTTAGAATCCTGGCAGATTTCAATCATAAAAGGAAAATGAGAGGAAGGAAGGAGGGAAGGAAGGAGGGAGGGAGGGAAAGAGGGAGGAAGGAAGGAAAATAGGAAGAAAGGGAAGTAGGAAGGAAGGAGGGAAAAATCATTCTCTACAAAAACCTTTCTTTCTGTTAGAATTTTGATTTAACTCTTACCAAGTTCCATTTTGTTTTTTCTTTCAATCTGGAGCCATGACATGTATATTTACTATTATATTTTATGGTAATTTTGCCACGTACTATAAGAGTAACATGACATTTTATAATTTTACTTACTGTTCTCTTGGAAGATTTATTACAAGTAAAAGATAGCTTTCACAAGTACCAGCAATAGCTGCTATGAATTCTAGAGAAAGACATTTTTTCTCAGTAAATTCTATTAACCAGCACATCTAATCTCATTATAATGACAATCTCCATAATAGTGACTCAAGGCTTATGAATGTTGACGTGCATTCTGAATCATCAAAAATGATTAATTTATGTGTTATGTTGTACTTGAAGTCATTGAGAATTGTTAGTATGTACAAATCAAAACCCTCTCATGAGATGGTGGAAAGAGTGCTGGACCTGTAGGTCTAGGATTTGTGATTGCATCCCAGCTCTACTGGTGACTCCCTAAGTTCCTGGGAAGTCATTTAAGATTGCTAGGCCTTGATTTCCTTATCTTTTAAATAGTAAGAGTAAAACAAGATGACCTCTAAAGGTCAGATCTAAATTTATGATACTCATCAGAATATTTGAATAGTCAGGGCATTTCCCTCCTGATAATAAAACTTTTCCTATAATATTTTTTATCTCATTTAGCCAGCTATTTGCAGTTTTGTGACTGGTACTAACATGCTTTCCATGTAGTTTGTTAATCTAGTTTTCAGATTTAGGCAGAAATAATCCATTTTGATTTTAAAAGTAAACAAAGAATGAAGTAGGTATTGGTTTGGTTTAATGTATCAAATAACAGCTAATGTTTTCTTCATTTTCTTTTTTGAAAATTGCAGATGAAATAGGAGAAGAAAACCTAGCTGACTCATTGCAGGATTTGTACAAGGCATTGGAGAGAGCCAGTTTGTCACCTCTGGGAGAACACCGAATTTCAACCAAGCTGGAATACAAGAAATCTTTCATAAAAAGGTGTAGTGATCCAATAGTGAATGAAAAACTGCATAGGCTGCGAATTCTAAAAAGCACTTTAAAGGTAGGATGTGCAAGCAGAGGAGAAAAATCCTATTTCAAAGTTCATTCTTGAACAAGAAATGAATTGTTCTAGCATAGTGTAAAAATTCAAAACAAGATGTTTTCTGTTTTTGACTTTAACTTTGTTTGGGGGGCATGGGAAACCATTGTGGAAGAGTGGGAAAATAAAATCATGGCCCTGCTGTTCTCTAAGTACAATAACTGTCTTGGGAGGAGAAAATATCATACTAACTTTTCATTAACATCTCAGAGAGAAGGCAAATCCTTTGTGACTCAGCTGTAGGTGAGAAACAGGGAGTGATATAAAAATCTGCACAAAATACAGAGCCTGTTTTTTCTAAGTGTTTTCATTTTCTAAGATAAATATTCTATGTGCTATGATTATGACAGAGTTGCTTAAGGAATAAGAATAAAAATAGTTACCTTTATATGGTGCTTCAAGGTTTGCAAAATGCTTTGCAAATATTTCATTTGATCCTCGTAACAACCAAGAGACATAAGTGCTATTCTTATTTCCATTTTCAGGGGAGGAAACTGACAGACAGCAGTTAAGCGACTTGTCCAAGGTCACACAGTTAGTAAGTTTCTGAGACTCAGGTCTGACCCTAGGTCCAGATTGATATTTTTTTACCTTAGTCAAATAACTGTTAAGATTTTTTTGAGTAAAAGAATGGCATGACTAGATCTATACATGAAACAAATGAATCTAGCAGTAGTCTGAAGGATTGACTAGAGGCAGGCAGACAAGTTGGGAGGCTATTACAATAAGCCAGATGGAAAGTCATAGGAATAATGAGCAAATGTAGAAATTTGCTTTAGTGAGTGGTAGAAAAAGTTCCTCTCTGATAGAAAGAGACAAGAGAGAGTGGTGATACTGAATTTTAATGCCTGGAGTGTAGGACTTTTGGTAATATGTGTTAGATGGCTTCAGTCTTAATAAGAACCTAAGTCATCTGCCAAAATTTGAGAGCTTGAGGAGAGAAGTAATTATTTGGAGCAGTTTTTATGAAAAACATAGCAAGTCAAAAAGAGTAAATGGCAATGGACAACAATTCTGAAGGGTTAGAAAAATAAATTGTTATTAGGTAAAATCAGCTTAAGTTTAGAACTTTCTCTAGCACCACTTAGCAGCTTGTGTTGTTTATGCGTGTCTGGCTCTTCTTGACCCTGAAGACCATAGCATCCCAACACTGGTCATGAGATTTTCTTGGCAAAGATACTGAAGTGGATTGCCATTTCCTTCTACAGCTCCTTTTACAGATGAGGAAACTGAGGCAAACAAGGTTAAGTGACTTGCCCAGGGTCACACAGCTGGTAATTGTCTGAGGCCAGATTTGAACTCAGGAAAATGAGTCTTTCTGACTCCAGACCTAGCACTTTATCCACAGTACCCAACTAGTTTCCCCCAAGCTCTCAAACTTATATCCATCCTAGCTGCTCATAGAGATAGAGATAGACGTATATTAAATTGAGGGTAGCCTCAGAGGGAAGCAACTAAGATTGAGGAGCTCTGAGAAAACCTTCTTAGAAAAGGTGGAACTTTGGTTGAAACTCAAGAGAAGTTAGGAGACAGAGTTGAGGGAGGAGAATATACCAGGCATGGGGGGCAGCCACTTAAAATACTCAGAGCTGGAAGATGGAGTGGCTGTGTGCAAGAAACAGGAAAGATCCAGAGTCACTAGATTGCAGAATATGTAGAAAGGAATAAGGTATATGAAAACTGGAAAGGAAGGAAGAGGTCAGATTATGAAAGACTAAGTGAGGTCATCAGGAGCCTTGGAAGTTTGTTAGTGTGAATAAAAATACTGAGATCAGTGGAAAGATAAGAAATTGTGGTTGCAGAATGGAATTTCAATATTCAGGATCTCCAATATAGAACAATTTTGAGAGATGGTGAGTCAGGTTTAAGGTATGACTAATGGCCTATGACTAAAGTGGGGCGAAGGAGATTGTTACTGATGAGACAAGTAAGGGGCAACATAGTCAGGATATGGTTATCAACATGAATATTGAAGCAGTGGTTAACATGAAAATGTCAAAGGGAAAGGGGTGGAGAGAAATCCGAGCCAAGTACTAAGGTCATGGACAAAGTTGAGTAAATAACCTGGAAATTATTGGTGGATGACAGCAACAAAGATGGAGAGTGTTACAAATAGATTACATAGACCTCAAAAGAGGAAGGATAATTAAGGCATGGAAATAGAGAAAAGGTCTGAAAGTGGCATCAGGAAGAAAGAAATCTGCCAGATTCTTCTGACTATAAATGTGAGTGAGTCCTAGGAAAAGTGGTCACCGATAGATTGCAGAAATTGTGAAGTCTCTCAGGTAGAATTAAGAAGAAGAAAATAAAAGGGTTTATAAGAATTTGTTGATAATGGGAAGTATGTATTAGGAAGGAGTGGGAGGGGAGGTTGTTGTTCAGTATTTTAGTCAGTCAATTCCCCCCAGCAGAAACTGCTAAGGAAATAGACTAGAAGACGAGACAAACTGAGTTGGAGTGGACCTGTGGAGAAGTAGAATCTATTAGAACAAGTTCAGAAGAAGGTAATATAGACACAGCTTGTTTTGATGACTAGGATTAAGAAATGAATTAATAGGAAGTAGATCAAAGTTATTAATATGAAAGGGTAACTACTTAATTATAATAATGTAGACAATAGAAGAACTTGAAATGTTAACCCAAAGTTTTCAGTGGAATATGGTATTAACTATGCTATTTTTTTTTTCAGGCTAGAGAAGGAGAAGTAGCCATCATAGATAAAGTTCTAGACAATCCAGATTTGACATCTAAAGACTTTCAAGAGTGGAAAGAGATGTACCTTGACCTCTTCTTGGATATCTGTCAAAAAAGCACCCCAAATGACCCATTAAGTGTTTCTTCTGAAGTAGATGTACTTATATCCTCTCTAGTGCATACCCATTCATACATTGAAACGCATGTGTAGGCATCTTGTCTTCACATCATCTGGCACCCTCCTGTCCTTTGAACAAGTGCATAAGGTAGTTTTTATATTCATGTGTGGAAAACTTGGTAAATTATATTTTAATGTTGCTGAACTATATGAAGTAAACCTCATGATGATATCACTGTCTTTAATGAACATTTGTATATTTTATATGCAATCAGTGCTCGGCTTGTGTTTACCTTGTGCAAAATAAACCGTCTTTAATAATTTAAAATTAATTTTTGCAAATAGCTGTGGAGACAGAAAGACCTCAAGTAGTAAATCCTGAAGACAGTTTACTATTGGACTTTTACTGTCCCTTTAAGTTAATTTTATATGAAACTAAACTTTAGAACCGAATCACATTTTTTCAGATGCAGACATGTTGTGGGGAGAACATAAATCTTTTATATTTATTAAAATGTGCTAAGAATTTTCTTAAACACTGCACAAAGTTTAATGCTGTAGTTTTATTTTTGTGAAATGTAGGTTAGTATGAAAGAAAACTAAGCAGAATTGAAATCATTGCTGTAAGAAAAGTTCAGGTATCAGATATCCATGTCTTAATAGTTAATTAACTTTTGAAAGCTAGATAATGAAAATGTTATCATTGCAAATCTACGGGAACACTAAACGGTATATCAGGGGAAAGTTTTGTAAGGTTTTGTTTTGTTTTGTTTTTTTGTAAAAAACAAAAAAAAAAGACCAAAATCAAAGAGATAGCTGCTTTATTTTTTCTTGGTTTAAATCTTTCTTTATTTTTCTAATGATGGGATGCTGTGAGAGTGTATAGGAATCTGAGTATTGATTTTTTTTTTAACAGATTTAACTCACCCAATAAGGCAGCTACACAAATAACACCAACCTCACATTTTGGAACTGCAATTTAAAAAAAAATCACCAAGTATAAATTCAATAAATAAATTTTACAGGTAGCTTACTTATTTTCCTCATCTATGAATTAAACTAAGTAATCATATTTAGAGACAAAGAAGCAAAAATAGCTGATGAGTTAAAGTTTGGATTATTAAAAATTTGGGAAATATTGAGGAAAAACAATTTAAGATGTACTCTGCGTAGGGCAAAAGGGTATGTCTATTCAGAAATGTTCCAGTGAGTTATATGTGTGAGAAAATATGTGAGAAAAAAATGGACATTTTACTTATATTCTTGAACTGTTCTATAAAATGGAGTGTGTATGTGGGGAAACTCCTCTTCATCTATTTATAATTATTAGCTTGTTTTTGAACATGATCTCAGCATGACAATGATTGTACTGCTTCTCAGTGTCTGGCTGCATAATTTAAATTTTCAGAGGAGGGGTCGTCCCCTCCTCATGACTGTCTATCTTGAGACCTACTTTTAATCAGCTTTATTACTGTAGCCTGTTAAGCTCAGTGAATGTACTTTAATCTTGAACAGCTCAGATACTTTCGAGGGATTATCCTCGCTGTGGAAGAGGAAGTGAAAGCTACACAGGGAACCTTCTTTTGTTTGCTTTAAAAATTACATTAGAATTGCTTTTGTTTTGCAGACTTTGCACAATTGTACAGGGAAAGTGGCCTTTCTGCAGCCCATTTTCGGTATTTCTATATGTTATCAAAATGGATGAGGAATCACATCTTAATGTTCATATGAGCTAGGATTTGAGGTCCAGTGTATTATTTTTGTCATTTAAAAAGAATCTATTTGTAAAAAAAA
>JAQQSK010008319.1:0-13557 GCA_028658325.1 Potorous gilbertii
AGAACTATTTTTTTCAGTGAGCTTTTGCACCTCTTTTTCCACTTGGCTAATTCTGCTTTTGAAAGCATTCTTCTCCTCATTGGCTTTTTGAACCTCTTTTGCCAATTGAGTTAGCTTATTTATCAAGGTGTTATTTTCTTCAGTATTTTTTGGGGCCTCCTTTATTAAGGTATTGACCCGTTTTTCATGCTTTTCTTGCATCTCTCTCATTTCTTTTCCCAGTTTTTCCTCCACCTGTCTAACTTGATTTTCAAAATCCTTTTTGAGCTCTTCCATGGCCTGAGCCCATGGGATACCTATTTCAGATGTTTGGGATACAGAGGCCTTGACTGCTATGTCTTTACCTGATGGTAAGCAATTTTCTTCTTCATCTTCAGAGATCAAGGTTGGAATCCTTTTTTCAAGAAAATAACCTTCTATGGTCTATTTTTTTTCCCTTTTTTCCCTTTTCTGGGCATTTTCCCAACCAGTTACTTCTGAGAGTCCTCTCCACCCCTGCCTAGGTCTGCCCAGCTAGTTCTTGGAGTCTGAGATTCAAATGCTGCTCCCCAGCCTCAGGGCTTTCAGCGGCTGGCCAGCTGCTATTCAGGGTAACATTAAATCAGGTTCTCAGGTTGGGGCAGGGAGCTGCCTCCCAGGCTCAGTTCCCTCAAGGGGTTTATGCAGTGACCTTTTGTGATGGAGTTGCTGCTGAGCTCCAGCCTGCTCGCTCCGGGAGCCCCTGGCCCCCCTGCTCCGGGAGCCTCTGGCCGCTGCTGCCACTGCCTCCCAAGGGGGTCTGAGTCCTGGTGACACCCCACTCCCCTCTCAGCCCATCTCTCTCACTGACCTGTGAGTCTGTGGGTGGAGGGACCCTTGTGGCCGCTGGAGATTTTGTCCCTGAAGCCTGCTTGAATCTGCTTGCTCCTCTCAGTGCCGCACAGCCAGGGCAGGGAGGGAAGGGCTCCTCTCCTGTCTGGGGTGAGATGGACCTTTGGGATCAGCTTTTCAGGGCTCTCTGGAACAGAAATCTCCTTCACTGTGTTGCTGCGTGTCTTCCACTGTTCCGGAATTTGTTGGGAGTTCTTTTTAAAGGAAATCCATGGGCTGTGTGTTCGGACCTAGTATAGGTGAGTCTTTCTACTCCACCATCTTGGCTCTGCCCCCCTTGGCTCCGCCCCCCTCACTTTTTTCTTTATTTCTATATCTCGTATTTCTCTCTATCTGTATCTCAATCTCTCTACTTCTGTTTCTCCCTTTGTTTTGCTCCTCTCTAGCAAGCTTGACAAATTTCTATTAAAAATTCAATACTTTTTTTGATGTTTTCTAAATATTTCCTCTCATTCCTTCCTTGAGGAGTCAACTTTAAAGCTATGGCTTTCTCTGCTTTTCCCTTCATTCCACTGAAATCTCTACATTCCTTCACCATGGCCTATACAGTTTGCCTTCCACATGGAGTAAGGTTAATGGATACTCATATAATTTCTGTCTCATCAGTAAGGGAAACTTTGTCCTCCTCTCTAGAGATAAATATCTCATTCCCTAAATGTCTGACCTGGATTACTTTGTCTTCAAAAGGCTCCCTGTCATAATAAGGAATTTAGCAAGAGATCAGCTATTCAAATTTATTGTAAAGAAGAGATATTTGGCAAACACAAAGGGATTCATCATCTATTTTAACTGTAAACTTCGTATAGTTAATAGAAACATTTGTTCTGGGAAGTTTAGACTCAGTCTAAGGGCTGCAGCTAAGGAAGTAAAGGGCCACATGCCTTGAGATTGCAGGTTTCCCATCCCTATCACAA
Source organism: Potorous gilbertii (assembly GCA_028658325.1). Lineage (NCBI taxonomy): Eukaryota > Metazoa > Chordata > Mammalia > Diprotodontia > Potoroidae > Potorous > Potorous gilbertii. Next base: position 1,785 of record JAQQSK010008319.1, read on the forward strand.
TACATTGCATATGTAATCAACGTTTGCTAAATGAAAGATGAGTGCATGAATGAAAAGCTTCATTCTCAGTGACACCAAGAAAAACTGAGAATCTTAGTATATGTTTATGAATGAGTCTTTGGGGAAAACAAAATACATGACTAACTTTAAGTTTTATATCCATTTTTCATATTTTCTCTATTTTAGTGTAAATAATCAACAAATCATTTGCTGATTTCTTAGGTATTATTATTCACAATGAAAATTTAGCAATAAGCTCTTGTGATCTGTTTACAAGCAAGCTCCAGCACAGCAGTGATCTAGATGGACATAAAATTGGGAATTCCTTAGGTCTCTGTTTCCTTTGAAATCTGAAATCTGGGAGTTATCACTGATCCTGGATACCTGAAGGTGCAGAATTTGTGAGACTAAAGATCTCTATTATATTTTCATATAACCGAGAATGTTTCTTTTATATGAATATGTTCATTCAATTGTGATCTACTACTTTATAAACACACCCAGGCTCATAAAATTACTCTCTTATAAGGATGGTAAGTTTTTTGCTTCAGCCTGTAACACCCTAATAATTATAAAAGTAAAGTATGTGACCTTTGCTGAGACATGCTGGTGCATATCTTCCTGAAATAATAAATCAAAAGGAGGAATGCTGATCAGCAATGAGGACACATCTTAGGTAATGCAACATTAATTTTTAATAGCTGAGATAAACTCAGCTGTGTGCTTTCTTTTCAGAGATTCTCAAAAAGGGCTGGGATAGGAGCAGGTAAATTAACTAGTAATCCACTGACGAATCAGCTGGTCTGGAATAGTCAGAAGTCTGTAATATAATCTCATTGACTTTCCTAAAATAATAAGTGATCTTCATGATGACATGGCTCGCCTTCCATTTCTTCTGCTGCCATTATCGTTCTGCAGAGTATTGTGGTTTAAAATATGCCATGTTAAATAACTTTATTTCTATTTTCAGAGTCCATTAAATTCTTGGTGTTCACCTTGGTCCATTTGTCCTCTGAGCTCAATAGAATACATTGTATAAGACACAGAATGTGTGTGTATGGATGTGTGTGTAGCGTGTGTGTGTGTGTGTGTGTGTGTGTGTGTGTGTGTGTAGTGTGTGTGTGTGAAGCTTTGGAGCTTGAGTATTACAAAATTATGAATGCTGATGAAACTTTGTATTGAAAGGAGCATCTTCCTGGAAATTTATAGAAATATATATTGGGAAAGGAGGAGGATAAAGGGATGAAAAATATGGCTAATTTAATTCACTTGTGTGTGTGTGTGTGTGTGTGTGTTCATCCTTCGTTGCCGAAGAAGACCATGTCATCAGAGAAATAATGACATGACTTGCACTTGACTTTGTTTTGAGTGAGGGAGGGTTGTGCAGGTCACCAGTCTTACTTCTCCTCCAGAGCCATCTGAATCCAGTGACCAAATATTCATCAGGATGACTGGAGATGATTCAGGATGAGGCAGCTGGGGCTAAGTGACTAGCCTAAGGTCACACAGCTAATGAGTGTCAAGTGTCTGAGGTGAGATTTAGGCTCAGGTCCTCTTGACCCCTGCACTGGTGCTCTATCTACTGCACCACCTAGCTGTCCCAACTTTTAATTCACTTAGACTCTAAAGCAATGTTTGTTATTACAATAACAACAAGAAAACATTACCTAGTTTTAAACACTTTTTTTATCATTGAAAATTAATTGAACACTGACATGTGCAAATTGGATATGAATACAGTCTGTGATGTCAGTGCCATAGAGCTGGAAGTTAATTCAGAGTCCAGTTCCTCTCCAAGTACAATTCCCTCTATACCATCCATCTATATGAACAGCAAATGGCTATTAGGTCATTTCTGGAAAACCCTCACTGACAAGCAAGACTCTATTCTGCATCTCATTATACTGGAAATTAGTTCCAATACATCTTTCCTTATTTTAAGGAAGTATCACCTCCACTGTTCCTGTTTCTGCCCTTTGAGTCCAAGCAGGTCAACACTAATCTTATTTGCAGAGATCAACCATTTTAATGTTTAATGGTGGTACAATGGATAGAGTGCTGTGGCTGTAATCAAGAAAATGTAAGTTCAAATTCTGCCTCAGACACTGTATGAACATGGGCTAGTCACTTAATCTCTGTCTTAGTTTCTTCCATTATAAAATGAGTGGAATAATAGCACCTACCCAGTAGGATTTTTATGAGCATTAAATAATATAATATTTGTAAAAAGTACTTAAAGCAGCACAGAGCCTCACACATAGTAGATACTAAATAAACGCTCCTTCCTCTTGCTTCTAGTAATAGGAATAGGTATTGCTTTTTAACGTTTGAGTAGCATTTTGTCTATCATTTCATGTGATTTTTTTCAACAATCCTGGGAGGTAACTGTTAGTGTTATAATGTCCACTTTACAAATGAAGAAATTGAGGATAAGAGAATTTGGTGACCTTCCCACACTCACACAACTAATAAGTAGAAAAGGAAGCATTTGAAATTTGAAGAATATGGAATGTACTACTTATCAGATTTGTATGTAGGCAAACAATTTATGAATAAAGTAGAGGTAGAGAACACAATGAGGTTTAAGGAGGATAATTTTGATAGTCAAGCTCAAAAAAAGTTTTTGTACAAATAATATAAATGTATCCAATATCAGAAGTAAAGCAGAAAATTGGGGAGAAATTTATGGGAAGTTTCTCAGATAAAGGTGCATCTTAAATACATAAAGAACGTTGTAAAATCTGTAAGAATATGAATCATTCCCCCAATTGCTGAATGGTATATAGAAAGGAGCAGGACGTTTTCTGATTCAGAAATCAGAACAATTTATAGTAATATGAAATAATTCTCTTTGTCATTATTGATTAAATAAATGCAAAATAAAACAATCTTCAGATATCGTATTACACCAATGGAGCTAAAATGATTGAAGGGGAAAGCAAAAAAGGTTGGAAAGGAAAAATATTGGAAAGTGAAAAAGGAAAAGTTGGGATACTAATTCATTGTTGGTAGAATTCTAACCTGATCCAACCATTTTGGAGAGCAATTTGGAATTATGCCAAAAGAGTTATTAAATTGTTTATATCCGTTAACTCAGCAATAGCACTACAAGTTCTATTTGCAAAGATGATTATGTACAAAAGAAAAGAACTTCCATTGCTCTAGTATATTAAAGCAGTTCATTCGTGTTGGCAAATAATTAGACATTGCAGGAATGGTCACCAACTAGGGAATGGCTGAATAAGTTGTGGTATATGATTATAATGGAATATTACTCTGCTATAAGAAATGATGAGCTGAATCATCTTATAATAACATGGATATATGTGCTTAAAATAATGAAGAGTGAAATGGGCAGAACCAAAAGAACATTGCATACAATAACAATCTTGTTTTAAGAACAACTTGTGGTGAATAAGTAATTGTGTGTTTGTGTGTGTGTATGTGTGGTGGTTGCCATCTCTAGTTGGGGGAGAGGCAAGAAAAAAAGGGAAAAAAACCAACATGATGACTTTATTATATATTTAGCAAGGATACCAAGTTGTAAAATATATTTTCAGCTTAATGTATTTATTATATTATGGAAATGCTTATTTTACTCAATAAATAAATAAGTTAAAAAAGGACTCTGGTCTGACTGATTCCAAGTCTATCACACTATCCACCAAATCACTTATTTTGCCTCTCTGAATCTTTTCAGCTCTAAATCCAAAATCATGTGACTACTGTATGATCAGGAGGAGAAGTATTGTTGTAGAAATTTAAAAGGAAAAAGCAGGTCAAACACACAAAATGTCTTAGGGGTCAATGACGATAGTGGTATGAACTCAAGGAGGATAGATTTAGGGGAAATGGAAAAAATATGACAGTATGATTGGTACAGATGAAGGAGGACATTCAAAGTCAGATGAAGAAATCTGAAACTTTTTCAGTGGGTGATAGGGAGGTATTATACTTCGAAATGTATGGAAATTGTTATGAAAACTGTGCCTTTGGAAGATGAGTTTGCCTTCTGAAATTTTTATTCCCTTCTATATCTAGAACTTTCTTAAAAATAGTTTTAAAGTACTATCTACATATCTTTGTGACTGTGAATCCCTTTTGAAGCTCTATTCCAAGTTATTCCATTATTTAAGAAAAGTAGGTATGTTTAATGGTTGTTAATACTGCTTCATTTGATTATAGAACACATAATTAGAATGCAATAAAGAAAAATACATTTTATATAATGCTTGGATACACTTGTTTTATGTATATCTGAGAGGCAGCACCACCTGGGGAGCAGGGGTAGGGGGGAGAATTCTGCATCAGGAGAGTCTGGTTTTCAAATTCTATCTCCCGTAATTCCTAGCTATTCATATTAGGAATATTTGTAACATTTTGTAATCTATGTCCTGCATCTGCAAAGTGAGGATATTAATCCTACCATTCTACCTTACATAGGCTGGGGGACTTATAGATGAAAGACAAGGTTTTGGAGTGAGAAAGATTTGGTTTCAAATACTTATGACACATACAGTTTCTGTCACCTCTCAGTGTCCCAGAGATTCTTTTCACCACTAAATTTACTGTGATAAAGCCCTTACTTAATGAAATCATAAATCTGAATAAAACAATCAAAAATGGCTTCATGGGTTGTTTTGAGAATCCAAAGGGATTTGAGGTAAAGTGTTTCATCATCCATAAAATACTATATAAATGTTAGTTCTTATTGGATAACATTTTTCCTTTCTAATTAGTTCTTTTATTGTATAATTTCCAATTGCTTTGCCTATTCAATCTATACTTATATCTCTTATCTTTGGTGTTCCTAGATAGGAGAACATATTTCCAAAATGACTTGAATTTTGACCATCTAATTCTTCTCTTTTCCAGAAACATTAAGTAATCCACATGGAATTTAAAACATATTTTTATTAAATGAAAACACATAAAGAAGATAAGTTGATACCTTCAGTTGAGGAGTTAAAAGAACCCATCTTCATTCCTGACAACCATTTGATGCTAGAGTATATAATGCAACTTTCTAAACATGCTGTACCAATAAACGCTAGAATTTTCCTGTAGTGAAAGGTTGATTTACTCTCCTAATATAATCATTCCTAGCATTGTCCAGGCAAGCGACACCAAATTTTATGTTAGTTTTATTTTGTCTCTCCTTTTCTCTTAACCCCTACTGGGATCTTGAATGTGTCCAAACACATTTCACTGATGTTCTGAGGAAAATTAAATCTTTTCAAAGTAGTAAAAACTGTTTGGATAAATGGACTCAGTAAATTTCCATTTTTCATTTTATCACTTTCCAAATCCATGCACAATTTATCTTCTGAGAAACCAACAAAAAAGTGAATCCTTTTGTTTCTTTTCTCATGATTTGAAAGGTCAAAAAGTGAATCTCTTCTCTGACTAAAGCCCCAGCTGGGGGCAAATTCTTTATAAGAAGGAAATCAGGACTTCATTCAAGTGTAAATGAACAAATAGCCAGGGAATGAGGAGGACAAGAAAATGAATGAACATGTATATTAGAAATATGCCAATTCACATGGAATTATTTGCCTCCCACAGTTTTAATAGCATTCCCTGAGTAAAGAAGTTCAAAATGAATGTCAGTTTAAGGAGGAAATTTGTTTCATTTTCATGTCCCAATATTTAGATTGCTTTTAAAGGCTCAGAAAAGTTCCATAACTCAAATAAAGTTTGGAGAAGGGTAGGTGACTATTTTGAACATTGGAATCGCTAGAAATAAAGGTCACTAAAAATCCCAAACTAAATATTGTGTAAATAACTTTTTATTTGTTTCAGTGATCATATTCATGCCATCTCATCTAAGTACAACTCTGTGGAAATAACTCTGAGCATAATTCACAACTATTTTAACTTTTCCATGTACACTGAGATGGCAGATTGATGATGTATTAAAATCACAAATACTTAAATAATTGATTTAAATCTTTCAAATCAAGGTACAAAAATCTAATATCTTTAGATGATATTACTTTACATTTTATTTCATGATTAGCTATTTTATCTTCCAGGCAATATTCATAGCACCAAGGACAGTTATGAATATGCCAATGAAATTCTAAATCACAGGCTCTCCATATAGAAGGCAGAAGAAAAACATTTATTCAGACATCAGAAAGATAAATCCCAACACCAGAAAGCCAAATCCATCAGAGTAACCAAGAAATCAATACACATTATCACGACAGGGGACAAAGCCATTCCCAAGCTTCCCCCAGCCTCTACTGGAGCCTTCCCACAAACACTCACAAGCCTAACTGTGCTTGCCCGCATCCTTCCCAGCTTTGACTAGCCTGACCAACTTCCTGCCAGCTCTGCTCCACTCTTCCTGTTCCACTCATTCAGCTGTTCAGCAAGCTCCTCCTAGTACATGTGACTTAGACTTTTATATGATATAATGGACCTGTTAATGAATGGGAAAGATCTTTCCATTTAAATGACCATTACAGCTATCTAGTTGGGAAGTTTGATGCATGGGATTTCACTATAGAATCATATGTGATAGAATAGAATTCAGCAGAAGATTTGTTTCTCTTTTGAGAGAGAACAAGAAGTTTCAGGGTATACACAGTTAGAATATTACCTTGAACAAGCAAAAAGTATCACATAGGGTTTCCTTGAGAAGTTTAACTCATCTATTTCTTGTGTCTGTTCAGCAGCAGCAGTTACTGAAACTCTGTAATTAGGGTTTTGTCTCACTGATATTTCCAAACATGAAATGTAGGCTCTAATCTCAGATTCAAAGTGGAACTCAGTTGTGAGGTCAGTTTCTGTATAAAAGTATCCCATTGATGAAATCATTTTCCTGATGAAATCAAATCATAATTGAAAAAAAGAATGATTATGCTATCACCATGTGCAAAGTACTAGGTAAATAACTGAGAATACAAGTAGAAAAGTAGTCCCTGCTCTCAAGGAGATCGAATTCTCATGGGGGATACATCTCCAGGGGAAGACTTTAGCTAAGAGGGTAATATTGGTTCCTTAATATCACTTAAACTGGCAAGATTTTCTGAGGTTGAACTATTTGATAATTCCAAGAATTTTGGTGGCAAGAATTTTCTTTTCTTACTCTCCCACAGTTATGTCTGTGACACATCCTGCAGCTGATGCCAGACTGCATCTTCACTGCTATTGTTTACTATGATGATATGTAAGGTTCTTGGCTGGAAACATTGACTTCCCAAAAATTCTTGGGCTTGGACTTCTGGGTTATCTCTTTGGGGGTCTGAGGCAGGGTATGGTAGTCATCATGGTTAGTTGTATCTTAATTTGTCTGGTGTATTCTACCTCCCATCTCTCCCTCAAGATTCCTTGCTATCTTAACTAAGCTGGCTTATCTGCCCTTATGTTGTTTTTTTGTCTTATTTTATTTTCTACTTAAATTTATTTATTTTCAGTTTTCAACATTAACTTGTACAAAATTTTTAATTTCAATTTTTTTCCATGTCTATCCCATCCTCCACCCCAGAACAGTGTATATTCTAATAATTTCCCCCTTCTATCATCCTCCCATTACCTCTCCTATTTTCCTATATTTTCTATACCCCATTGCCAATATATTTTATTTCCTATTTGCATATTAAAATAATTTTTAACATTCATTTTTAAGTTTTGAGTTTCACACTCTTCCCCTTCCCCTCTCCCCACCCACCCTCATTGAGAAGACAAGCAATTCAATATAGGTGATACATGTATAGTCATGCAAAACACTTCTATAACAGTCATGTTATGAAAGACCAAATATATTTCTCTCTATTCTGCTCCATCCTCCATTTATTCTATTCTCTCTTTTGACTTGACCCTACATAAAAGTGTTTTCTTCCACTTACCACTTCACTCAATCTGCCATTCCTTCTATTATTCCTCCTGATAAACTTTCATACCCAATTAAATGCATATATGATTCCCTCCTGACGCCAAATCTGATGAAAGTAATGCTCATCTATTCCTTCTCATATTCCCCCTCTTCTTCTCCATTGTAAAAGCTATTTTTGCCTCTTTTATGTGAGGTGATTTACTACGTTCTTCCTCTCCCATTTCTCTTTTTCTCAGTACATTCCTCTCAACACTTAATTTTATTTTCTTAGATATCCCTTCATATGCAGCTCAAACTATGCTTTCTCCTCCCCTCACTCTTTCTTTCTCTCTCTCTGTGTTGTGCATGCATATATGTACATATATTCATATATATAAGTACACACACTAATACATCTATCTATACCTACATTACTTATATGGGTATATATATATCTACACACACACATGCATGCACACATACATACACACATATGTATACACCTACACACATACACACACATGTGCATGCATGCGTGCACACACACACACACACACACTCCAACTACCCTAATACTGAGAAAGGTCTCATGGGTTAGAAATATCACCTTTCCATGTAGGAATGTCAGCAGTTCAATTTCAATAAATCCCTTATGCTTTCTCTTCCATGTTTACCTTTTCATGCTTCTATTCATTCATATATTTGAAAGTCAAATTTTCTATTCACTTCTGGTCTTTTCAGCATGAATGCTTGGAAGTCCTCTTTTGCATTGAAATTCCATTTTTCTCCTGAAGCATTATAATCAGTTTTTCTGGGTAGGTGATTCTTGGTTTTAGTCCTAACTCCTTTGACCTCTGGAACATCATATTTCAAGCCCTCTGACCCCTTAGTGTAGAAGCTGCTAAATCTTGTGTTATCCTAATTGTGCTTCCACAATACTTGAATTATTTCTCTCTAGCTACTTGTAATATTTTCTCCTTGAACTGGGAATTCTGGAATTTGACTACAATTATCCTAGGAGTTTTCCTTTTAGAATCTCTTTTAGGAGGTGATCAGTAGATTCTGTCTATTTCTATTTTTATTCTCTGGTTCTAGAATATCAGGGCAGTTTTCCTTGATAATTTCCTGGCAGATGATGTCTAGGCTCTTTGATCATAGCTTTCAGGGAGTCCAAAATTTTTTTAAAATTATCTCTCCTAAATACATTTTCCAAGTCAATTGTTTTTTCCAATGAGAGGCTTCATGTTGTCTTCTACTTTTTTTCATTCTCTTGATTCTATTTTATAATTTCTTGATTTCTCCCAAAGTCATTAGCTTCTATATCCTCCGTTCTAACTATGAAGGAATTATTATTTTTTCAGTGAGCTTTTGGTCCTGCTTTTCCTTTTGGTTCATTTTACTTTTTAAATTATTTTTCTCTTCACTGGCTTTTTTGACTTCATTTGCATTTAGGTTTGTCTAATTTTAAAGGTTTTTTTTGGTCAGCATTTTTTTTTGGTCTTTCTTTAGTAAGCTATTGACTTGTTTTTCATGATTTTCTTGAATTGCTTTCATTTCTGTTCCCCATTTTTCCTCTACTTCTCTTACTTGATTTTCATAATCTTTTTTGAGCTCTTCCATAGCTTGAGACTAATTTGTATTTGCCTTAGTGGCTTTGCATGCAGGAGTCTTGACTTTATTGCTGCCTTCTGGTTGGTTGTATGTTTTGATGTTCCTTGTCACCAACGATATAAGAAAATATTTTTTCTTCAAGAAAGTAAGAAACTATAGTCTGTTTATTTTCCCCCTTAGCTCATTTTCCCTGTCAAAAGTCAATATGACTTTTGAGCTCATTGGTATGTGAAGGGCTCCAGAATCAGCCTCTGCTAAGGCAATGGTTGCAGCTGCCCTGAGGCTGGAGCCAGACCTTGTTCCTCTTTCAGCCAGGTGACAGATCCCTTCCATTGACCTTAGAAGCTGTCTTGACATTTTTGGGTAGCTGTCTCAGTCATTGGTGATTCAGTCCTTTCATGCCAGCTCCAGGTATGGCCATGCAGACTTAGCCCATATTCACCTGTGCTCTGCTCCCAGCCCCATGTAATAGACTATTTCTGTCTTCCAAGTTGTCTTGGATTGGAAATTTGCTTTAGTCTGTCATTTTGTGGGTTCTGCTGCTCTAGAATTTGGTTAGAGTCATTTTTACAGCTTTTTTGAAGGCTTTGGGGTAAAATCTCAAGGAGTTCCTTGCTTCTACTCCACCATTTTAGCTCCTTCCACCTTTCTACCCTATTTCTGCCCTATGATTGACAATGAGTTGGAAAGTGGAAGAGATGGATGACTTTCTCTATAAGGGTCATTTCCTTTCGCAGGGGCTATTAGGACTGCTCTTGAAATAGGACTAGTGGTTTGGAAGATGATATCAATTTCAGGAGTCTTCAGCTTGCCTGTCTATTGGTGGCAGTCAATCATCAACATTTTACTGTAAGTGGTGAGGAAGTTCTGCTCATTCACAATGATTTCCTCCCTTATGGATGACTAAAAGCGCTATTGACATATCAGTATTCTAAACTCAGTAGTTCAACTGATACAGGATAAATAGGGCTTTATCTTAGGGTGCCAGTGATGAAACTGTGCTGTATGCCCATCTTAGAGGACTATGATACCCCTTATTTGTTTTAGCCATTTAAAAATAATTTTAAAAGTGTAGTGTTTGCTTTCAAGTATTATACATAAATTTTGGTTCATATAAAGGATCCTGCCATTGCAAAGAGCTTGAGAACCAATGTTGTAACAGCTGCAATAGCTAAAGCCTAGTATACTTAAAACACTAGAGAGATTTTTTTCAATTACTATTTTAACAAGGAAGTAGCTTGGTAATAAATATCAAGGTAAATGAGACCATGTTGAATCATCATCTTATGGAGAAGTATTATAGAAAACACTGATTGGGAAAAGGACCCACATGTACAAAAATATTTATAGCAGCTCTTTTCATGGTGGTCAAGAACTAGAAATTGAGGAGATGCTCATCAATTGAGGAATGGCTGAACAAGTTCTGGTATGTGAATGCAATGGAATATTATTGTGTTATAAGAAATAATGAACAGGCAGACTCCAGAAAAAATTGGAAAGACTAATATGAACTGATGCTGAATTAAATGAACAGAACCAGGAGAACATTACACACTGTAATAGCCACAGTGGGTGAGGACTTATTTGGATAGACTTAGCCCTTCTCAGCAAGGCAAGGACCAACATTTCCAAAGGACTCATGATGCAAAATGTCATCCATATTCGGAGAAGGAACGATAGAGTCAGAATGGGGAATGAAGCAGACTATTTTTCTCTTTTGCTATATTTTGTTTTGTTTTGTCATGGTTTCTCCCATTCACTATAATTCTTCTATGCAACATGACTAATGTGAAAACATGTTTAAAAGGAATGTATGTATAGAGCCCGTATAAGATTGCATGCCATTGGGAGGGGGAGGGGAAGAATATTTAAAACTTTTGGAAGTGAATGTTGAGAACTAAAAATAAACAAATTAATAAAACACTGAGTTCTGTTCTGTTGATAAGTATACGGATTTTCAAATAAAAAAAACCTATGAAATGCATATTCAGCAGCTGCTCTATTGTCTACAACTGTAAAGCAGAGTTCTTTCTTCTCCCTTCAGATACCTAGAAAGACATTATTTGTGTTGGACAATGACGTTTTTTCCAGTGTTTTAATTCTAAATGTTTTGTATTATGCATGGATAGAGCAAAAATGGGGCTCACCTATGGAACACAAATAAATTTGCATCTTTCTTATTAGATTATCTTTTTCAGTGTACATTTTTCTTGTCTAACTTGGAACATCACATTCTTTTAATTAATGAGTGTTCCCTGTCTATATTTCCACTGAAAGATAACACTGAGTCAATTCAGATATTATCCTATGAAATTCAATCGAATTCTTAGTGACAGTATC
>JAQQSK010008320.1:0-13555 GCA_028658325.1 Potorous gilbertii
TCTTTACATAGTTTCTAACAATGTATTTGTCACTTGAGAAGGCAGCCTAGCATAAACTCAGTGCAAACACCAGCCCCTGGACGGAGGACCTGTGTGAATGAGCAAGTCAGAGCCTCGGGGCCTCAGCTTCCTCATCTATAAATGAGGGGGTTGAACTACATTAAAGTCTCTTCCAGCCCTAAATATCTGATCCTGTGAGGGAAATAAATCAAGGAGGCCATTTGTAGACTGGCTGCATTTATGTTTCTAGGAACAAAACAAAAAAAAGCAGTTTTCAGACTTCATTGTGAAAATTTAAAAGTCACTGGCCCCATCTGCTTAAAACTTGACTTTTTGATTCTATTAATCAGTAAACAAATATTTCCCCTAAAATATGATGAGTTCTAAGATTGATAAAAAGAAATATGATGTGGTCCCTGCTTGCCCAAAAGGAGTGAGGAGAACTGGAATTTGATCAGCTGTGGGTGCTCTGAGACAGTGGAGTCAGAATCAAAATCAAATCAAAGCAGGTAGTGCTAACACCTAGAAATTTTCAAAGATTGTGTATCTCCAACTTAATTGCTGCTTTTTAATGGGAAGGATTTCTGGCTTCCCATGCAAGCCTATGCCTTGTGGATCTGTACAATTTTAAGAAGATCTGACTTTTCAAAGTATTTAAAGCTCTGTTAGCAGAGTGTATTTGACCTCTTTGCTCCAAGAATCCTGTGAGACAGAAAGCAGACATGCATCCCAAGAACAGGACAGAGGATTCCCTGGTTCAAAACCTTTTTTAGGACTCTTACTATCTAATGTGTATATTTCATTGAGACTAGGACTGAACCAGGGTGCTGGTGCTACAAACACAAAATTTATATTCCTGCTGGGTAAATAAGACATACATACATGAAATAATTAGTGAATAAAATAGTAATTCATGTGAAGAAAGTGCTAAATTATGTGGTACAGATGCTAAGTATAAAAGTGGTTAGAGAAAAAAAGATCTGACTGGAGGGTGGCATTGTTAGGAATTCCTCTGGAGAAGAGCTCAGATTTGAACAGTCTTAAAGAAATCGGCATCCCAAGTCCATTCCACCAAATGTAGTTTATTTTCTCCCACATAGATATTTTTAAACAAGTTTAAACAAACCTGTTTGTTTGTTTCTTTTTAATTATGTGAGGTTCATAGCATTTTTTATTTTCTGGAAATATTTGGGGAGTAAGGAAAAGGATATTTTTCAACTTCCTATTCCTTTAAATATGTTTATAGTATCATAGATCTAGAACTAGGAGGTACCTTAGAGGTCGTATAGCCCAATCCCTTCATTTTACAGATAAATAAACTGAGGCCCAGAAAAGGTTAAGTGATTGCTGAACATCACACAGCTTGGTAAGTAACAAACCAGGTCCTTTCACTCTTTCCACATCCTCATGCCCCACCTTCACCTCTACTTGCTACCCCTCCACACTTATTGTATTAACTTCTGATTTTCTCTCAATTTCTCTGTCTGTAAAATGGATATAATGACTTGTCTTACTGAAGTCAGATAAAACCTTAAAGCATCATGTAAATGTGAGGTGGAAATAATAGTAAAATAAGTTTTAGGACAAATATTTAGTGCTGTGGCTAATTGATATGCATGGAATGTAGATTACCTTTATATATATATATATATATATGTTGGGTTTTTTTCCTGGTATAGGTATGAAGCTTTCTTTCCCATTGTGTTGTCATGCTTAATGTTGGTTTGGATACACGTGGAACAAGAAACATTGCAGCAATCAGGTGTTTCCTGTACACAGAAGGTAATATCTCAGGACAATTCTACTGTACATGAGAATGTATAAAAGTCACATTTATTCCCTACCCTTTGAAATTTTCAGTGTCATTGTATTAAAGATTTTTATTACTTAAAATTTTAGAGTTCATTGTAAATTACCTTCTGATTAAATAGAAGGCAATCAACCATTTAATAGCTTTTGTCAAATATTGTTAAACAACTAATTTGTAAAGAGATTTGTCAGCCGTCACAATTGAGAGTAGGCTTCTTGTTACTCAGGCAGTATGGAGTTACAAGTGTTTCTAGCAATCCACTGTATAAAAACAATGGTACAAAGTAAAACACAGTATAGGGGAGAGAAATAGATGAGAAGAAATGTCCCTAACTTATTTCCTTCTTTTTCTGTTTCTAGTCTGAAAGACTATTGCATTGCCATTTACAGATCTATGAAACTGACCCTAAGTGACTTGTAACTTCACTGTCTTACTCTTATTTTCCTAACCATCTCATTTCAGAATGTTTTGTCCATTACTTCAGTGCCTAAGGGTCCTATCTCAGATGATTTGTCTAATACAATACAATTAAACTTGTTCAAGCCATTCCACCATCTGAGGGCATTTTGTCAAATTGAGATAGAGAGGTGGAATGACATCATAACCTTCCTCTTTCCTTAGAAGTGTTACTCATAATTACATAAAATCAGTACAAGGAAATATAAAATTTTTACTAAGGCCACTTGAGGGAAATGCTGCTGTAAAATTCTTTCAATCAACTGTACCACCTGAGATAACAGGAATTAACATTGGCTTATTGAGGAAGAAAAAAATGGAGAAGATAAAACAGAATTCATTGTAGTTGATTATATGAGTCTTTTTTAAATTTCATGTTGATAGCTTATAAACTTTTTTAAAATATACTTTTGTAAATTAATTTATTTGTTTTCAGTTTTTAACAATCACTTCCATAAATTTTAAATTTTCTCCCACCCCTCCTCAAGATGGCATGCAGTCTTATATGGGTTCTACACATACATTCTTATTAAACACATTTTCACATTAATCATGTTGCATAGAAGAATTAAAATGAATGGGAGAAACCATGAGAAAAACCAAAACATAACAAAAGAGACAATAGTCTACTTCATTCTGCATTCTGACTCTAGTTCTTTCTCTGGATGTGGATGGCATTTTGCATCATGAGTCCTTTGGAAATGTTTTAGGTCCTTGCATTGCTGTGAGGGGCTACGTCTGTTAGAAACAGTCCTCACATACTGTGGCTATCACTGTGTATAATGTTCTCCTGGTTCTACTCATTTCACAGCATCAGTTCATATAAGTCTTTCCAAGGTTTTCCTGAAGTCCTCCTGTTTGTCATTTCTTGTAGCACAATATTATTACATTACATTCATGTACCACAACTTGTTCAAGCTATTCCCCAATTGATGGGTGTCCCCTCAATTTCCAGCTCTTGGCCACCACAAAAAGAGCTGCTATATTTTTGTATATGTGGGTCCTTTTCCCATTTTTATGATCTCCTAGGGATACAGCCCTAGAAGTGGTATTACTGGTTGAAAGAGTGTGCACATTTATGTAGCCCTTTGGGCATAGTTCCAAATTGCTTTCCAGAATGGTTGGATCAGCTCACAGGGCAGCTTATAAACTTTTAAGTGAAAGGATGTTTTTGTATGTATTAAGCATAGGGTCAGAAATTCTCTGTCATAACCTTTACATCATTTGACTCTCTATTGTTCTAATTCATTTCAAACATTTATTTGGCTCTTAGGGGGCAAGTACTTTTCTAGGTGTTGGAGATGTAAAGATAGATAAGTCCCTGCTCTGAAGGGTTTGTAGTCCCATTTTATAAAACACAGTTTCCAAAATAATATTTTATCTCTTTAAAACTGGGGTACAAATAGAATGATATTATTTGTATTATCATTCAATAACAGCTGTGCCTACTGCGTGCTACGTACTGTGCTAGGCAATAGGGATCCAAAAACAAAATGATCCCTGCTCTCAAGGAATCCACATTCTTTTGGGGCATAGCATGTACATATCAAAGAGTATACATGATGGATACAAAATGAAAACAAGCACATACTTGTTTTTCAAAAAGAGAGGTATTGGAGTTTGGGGTTCAACTTCATTGTTGATAAATCTAACCTTATTTTTCCTGGAAAGAGTAGGAAAAAACATATCAAGAGTTTTATTTTTAAAATAATATGGGGGAAAATTATTTAAATTTATACCTTATCTTTAACTTCCAATTGCTACTGCCAGGCAAAAGAGTAAACAGTGACCTTGCTGCAGAGGAATTTAATACCTTTGTAATTTTGAAATTTGAAATTTGAAAGACCATTCACTGCCTTCTTAACTGGGAGAGGGTAATGTTTGTATAAGCAGGGTGGTGGTTTATTGATAATAAAAGAGAAATTGAGATGTATTTCACTATACAATATTTTTTCATTGATGAAGGATGTCTTCATCAGGATTTAAATGGAAATTTTCGGCCATGTAAATTCAGCTTGTGATAAAGGGTTCTTTTGAGAAATGAGTCTAAAGTGAAGGAAACTAGAAGACTAAGCAAAACACAGGTTTTTCTGTTCTGTACACAAAGCACTAGAATACCACTGGGTTCAGTATAACATTGGCAATATACAATGCCTTACTGGCAGATTTTATTAAAGTATGATTAAGCTAGAAAAAGATTTATCACTATAGTTTCCATGTAGTATACCATTCTAGCTAGTGTAAATAGGAATGGACTAGTTCTTTATTCACTTTCCTATAAATTTACCATTTATTTTCTAGGTAAACCAACAGGGTACCATGTATTGATTTCTTTTTCTTATTCCTTTCACAGCTCACCAATATCCATTTTGCCTATAATACAGATATAACTCAGTTCCGGCAACTCCACCTGGAGGACATCCGTAGGTCCTTCTTCTTTGTATCCTTTGCTTGTTTTAAAGAGACATGACATAAAATTAAATCGTCATTTCATTTTCTTGGTAGAATGTTACATTTTTTTAGTATAGTCACTTCTACAAATCTTTAGATATTTTTTGAAGGACTGTTGTTTTATGTCTCACATTTAGTTTCTTTTTTGACAGTTGTCTTTCCAATTGGGACCTTGTTTTGAATTATTTAATTGATTAGCAGAGTTTTTGAGATTTGCCCATCTGGAGCTCCCCAGTCATTAGTGTCATATTGTTCTATTTTTTAATATCTTTAAATTTTCTGTTAATTCTTCACTATCATTTAATGGTAGCCTTGGGAAAGAAAAATCAGCTGCTCATCTAAGCATTCAAAGCAATAGTACCATTTTGCTGAGTTGGAAAACTTTAGAAACAGCATATAGCTTATTATTTCCCTTGCTCTAAAACCCTTGGATCCAAAACCTTAACCTACCTAACCTTATAAGCTTTTCTTATGCTTTTGGTATCTCTAGTCTTATGTTTTCTCATCTCCAGATAATAGCCAATATAACCTATAGAAAATCAGGTGGTTAGCCATAAGGACATGGAACAAGTAGGAAGAATGACAATTGTTTGATCCTGTCCAGGAAATAAACTGGAAGAAGAGTTTGCAAATGTTTTTTCCCCTTGTCCCCCTGAGGTCTTAGGGTGAACATCCTGATTGGTCTTCTTTAAATATATCTTCTAGACCATGTAAGTGCTACAATGAATATTTTTGAAATCATATCATATAATGTATCATATAATGTAGGCAAGGACAGAATTTGATTTTTGATATTTTGATATTTCATACTATATGAACTGACATCTCAGAATTGGAGAGTTTTTAGAACTGGAAAAGATGTTTAGACCAAGGAGTTCTCAACCTGTCATGGATCTGTTTTGTAGCCTGGTAAAACCCACAGATTTCCCATCACAGAAGAATGTTTTGTCATCTGCATTCAAAATGGAAAGAAATGCAAAATTTCAATTAGACATCAGTGAAAATGAAGGTGTATTTTATTTCCCTATCTAAGTAGTTCACCAATCTGAAATCTCTCCCTTGAGCCCAGGATAAGGACCTTTGCCTTAGTGGTTATCTATTCCACTGCCTAACGAATCTTAATCAACCAACAGATGTATTGAATATTTCCTTTATTATAACACTGTGCCAAGAACTAAGAATATAAAGAAAACATGAAAATAATCCCTACTTTTAAAGAGGTTACATTCAAATTTTATATCTTCTTCTTACTTTGAGGAACTATTGTTTCATCCATATGGGTATTCCCTTGTATGATTTAGATCACAACCTTTCCACAACTTAGTAGTGTTTTAAAATGAGCTTCTGTGGCCAAAACTACTAATCATGGGCAGCATAAGAAAGTGAGCTCTGGATCAGAGGAAGAAAAGTCTCAGACAAAATACATACAGTCCAATATGGGCCCATAAACAACACCTTTCCAGTGGGGTGGATGCTCCCAAAGTCTGTATTTTCTTGGCACTGCATCTGGAAACTAATAGTGCAACATCATAGTAAAAGGGAAGCCGTTCTCTTACCTCTCTGACAAGGGTCAACCAATATCTCACTTGTAGTGAGGAGGAAGGAGCTCTAGGCAGTCCAGGTGTTAAGTGGGGCTATGTCTAAATACATTTAGGATCCTTGATCTTTTGGGTGTTAGTGTCCCTCCACCAATACAGATCACAAAGTTTAAATAAGACACAATCACCACCATCATGGAGTAGAGATGAAAATACCTTGTGGGAGGCTATAGAAGTAGACTAGGTAGGCTGTAAGAATTAAGGCTGTGCAGTAGAAGGCAAAAAGAATGAATGTGAAAGATAGTGTAGAGATGGCTGATTGGAATTAGAGATAACTATTTATTAAGCCCTTGCTATGAACCAGGTATGGTGCTAACTGCTAGAATACAAAAAAAACCAAAAGACAGTCCCTCTGTCAGGGAGCTCACTATGTAATAGGAGACAGTAAGCAAATACATATGTCCAAATGACCTATATACAGGATAAATAGGACATAAGTAAAAGAGGAAGACATTAGAATTAAGAGGGGTTGGAATAGGCTTCTTGTGTAGAGTAAAATTTTAGTTGGGACTTGAAGGAAACTAGGGAAGTCAGGAGACAGAGATGAAGAGGGGGAACATCCTACACATAGGGGACACCCAGAAAGAATGCCCAGAGAAGTGTAGTGTCTTATTTGTGAAACAACCAGGAGGCCAGTGTCACTGGTTTGAAAACTATTTGACAGGAACTAAGGTGTAAGAAGGGGAGAAGGGGGCTGTTTTATGGGACTTTGAATGCAAAAAGAGCCTTTTGTATTTGATCCTGGAAGTGATAAGGAGCTTCTGGAGTTTATTGAATGGGAGTGGGGGGGGTATGACATGGTTGGACCTGATTATAAATGAGAGCTAAGGAAGAGTAAAAACTACAAAGTAGCACTAAGATTTTTGAGCATGAGAAACTCAGTGAATTTTATGTCCCAGCATAAAGTGATAAAATAAAAAAGAATAGCAGATTTAGGGGAAATTGGTTCAGTTTGAGACGTTTTGAATTTCAGGAACATCCAGTGTAACATCCAGATGAGACCGTCCTATAATATAGACAGGTCTGTAAGTGGTTGTGTGGAGATCTTCTACAAACCCCTTAATCTGACAGAAGACTCAAGCTCAGAAAGTTTCATTGCTTCCATTAAAACTCATTTGGTTAGTGGTATAGAATGTATTAGAATACAGGCTTCCTAGCCTAGGACCTCTTCCTCCACACAGAAAAGTCAAGATTGACCTGAGTTAGGCTCAAATCTGATATTTGATCATTTGAGAAGTACCTTGAAGGAGCAGGCAGAATGATGGCCCTGGAGCCAGGAAGGCTGACCTCTAACCGTGCGTCCGCTGATACCTAGCTTTGTAACCCTGGGCAAGGCCCTTCTGTGTCTCTCAGCCTTGCAGCTTTCCTCATCTGTAAAATGGGGTTAATAATAGCCACTACCTCCCTGGGTTGTGGTTAGTCTTAAATGGCCTAACGTGTGTAAAGCACATGGTCAACCGTAAAGTACTGTGTAAACTCTGGTAGCCCTCATAATTATTAACTTCTTCCTCCTCATTTTCAGTCGTTACTTTATAACTATGAATTAACTTAATGTCTCGGGGCCTCCGTTTGAGCCTCCTCCATAAACTGAGGGCCCTCAGAGGGACAGCATGAAGATCCAGCGAGGTCAGATATGTCAGAGCACTTCATGTGCCCTGAGAATAGTGACTTTCAGATAAGGTTAGTTTGCCACGTTTCCTGCTTGGTGATCGTTGCTTCTTTTTCTAAATGCCTGGACAACATCCCTTTAATATTACATTCTAGAATTCTAACAGAGGCATTGTGGTGTAGTGAATAGAAGGCTGACCTCCGAGTCAGGAAGACCTGCAGGAAAACTAGAGGAATAGGAGATAAGAGTAGAAAGGTAAGGTAGTGCCATGCCGTAGATGATCTTGAATGCAGCGTTCAGGAGTCTGAACCAGAGAGTCAATAAAAGTTTTAGTTCAGGGGTTCTTAACCTTTCTTTTATCATAGACACCTTTGGCAGTATGGTGGCATCTATGGATCAAAGGCATCTTTATGGTTTTAATGTTTTTAAACGCACAAAGTAAAATATACAAGATTACAAAGGAAACCAGTTTTATTGAAATAAAATTTTCCATTTTTTTTAAACAACTTCATATTACTCTGGTCAAGAATATCTGTTTTAAGAGGAACTCATATCCGTACATAAAATGATCTTAATCTGCATTGTATTAGATGAGGAAAGAGACTGGAAATGGTAACAATTGCCAGAACGTTACGGCAGTAGGCTAAGCAGGTGGCAAAGAGAGCCAGTACTTTGAATAGTGTTAGTGGAAATAAAAAGGGAGAACTTAGATGTGAAAATGAGAGATGATGCAGAGGAAAGAGTCTAAGATAACCCCAAGGTTTTGAAGATGAGATAGTGGGTGGTTTCATTCCTGACTTATCTGATCCTTTCCTTAGCTCTGTCCAGGTTTTCTTCATAGTAATAGCCTTTTTTGGAACTGGAAACATAGCTTCTATTAACAGGTAATCTTTTTCACTTTTTCTACAGATATAACTACAAAATGATATGATCATACTAAAAGGCATTATAACTAGTTGGTGAAAATTTTGTTTAATATAGCAAATACAAAGCCATATATGAAAGTGCTATCTTAATTTTGTGAAATAGCTTCTCAAAAAAAGGAAGAAACCTAAGCTTTTTGAAGTCAGCCCTTGCTACCTACATAAACTGATAATGTTGCCCTGACCAATATTGCTTTGTAGCAATGTTGAAGATACCTCACAGTAACATTGTTTAACCAATCATCTATTAATAATGTTAATATCATAAAACTAACAGCCTCCTATAACATTAAACATCCTCACATTTTTGAAAAAGACTTAACATTTAGTGAATTTACCTACTCCATTTTAATGAATTCTACCTTTACAGATACCTTTCATGTAATCCGTTTTTCTTTCTTGATATGTTTCCTCAGCTTTGATCCTTCTTCTGTCTATTGCTTCCTGACTGTGTTTAGCCCGTTTATGATGGGATCCTTGATGATGTGGAAGGTTAGTGATTATACTTGCTAATGACACTCTTTCAGGGACTCAGTAATATATCTTAGTCCAAGATCATCTTTTTTGAGAGCATATACCAAAAAAAAAAAGGCCTGATTTATGTCTTCTTTTGTGAAATCACAGACATTTAGTTGTCCCTGGGAAGAAGATTAGTACGTGGTACACTAGACTGGTTCTCTCTATGATGAAGGTAGCTGTCACTCCATGACAAGTCCATTGGACTAAAAGGCATAGGGAGTCTTTGTAGATGCAATGGAAACCACTAGGAAACTTTATAATTGTCCTACCTTTAGGGATTTTACCCAGTTCCAGTTCCAAAGCATGCCTCAGTGGTGAGCTACAAGTCAGAGAAGACTCAATTGCCCCCCAGTAGAGTTGTGCATCTCTCAGAAGCCATATCTTTTCTGGGAATGTTTAATCAAAAGTCCAGGAACTTGATGAAAGTCCTTAAGAGTTAATGAATGGATCTACTTAGAGAACTATCAAGATCTTCAGGACCTCTACTCTTGAGGAGTTTGTCTTGACTTAAAGGTTTTCTTTTGTGATTCATTTATCTGATGGATCTTTTACAATTTACAGAATCCTTTTTTGTATTGATTACTTTTCTTTTCAGTGTAACCACTAACTTCTTTATCTCAAATTACATCCCCTACAACTGTAAGACTTGCTGTGTAAAACTGATTGATACCTAATTATTTATATGTTGAGTCCTAACTCTGGGTACCATATATGTAGAGGGTGAGATCTTCTCTCAATCTGCTTAAAAATCTACTTTTGTTCTTTTATTAATACTATGTAATAAATTTCAAAAAGATGTTCCACATCTTTCTCACAGTAGTGTCTCTACTATATTGTGAAAAACTTGAAACTGTTTTCTTAACTCCCTATTGATTTTCACTAAGCAAACCTTGATTGTTTTTTCACCACCTTATTCTACTTAAAAATAAATGTCTTGGAAAAGACAGCTTTTAAAAATTATAATGGCTAGCACAATAAACTTGCAAACTCAAATGCAATTAAATTCATTTCAAAAAACATTTAAGTGCCTACTAATGTTTAAGCATTACACTAAGAAGTAAAGGTAGAACAAAAATTAAATAACCTGTCAAGGAACTTAGAGTAGAAGGGAGCAGGGGTGAGGGGGAAATGCAACAGGGCCACATATAAGTCTATACAAAGCAATTTGTTGAGAAAGAGACCACTTAGCAATTGAGGGGAGGGACAGAATCAGCAAAGGCTTCACACAGGAGATGGTACTTGAGTTAAGCCTTGTAAGAAGGTAGGTATTATTATAGTAGGTTGAGGGGAAGTAGCTAGAACCCTCCATGTTTGGGGAACAGCCTGTGCAAAGATAGAGAGGTGAGAGATGGATGGAGTGTTGCGATCAGGAAACACCTAGTAGAAATAACTCCTGGGAAACTAGGGAGTACTAGTAGACAGAGCTCTGGACCTGGAGTCAGGAAGACAAGTTCAGATGTTAGACACTTAATAGCTGTGTGACCCTGGGAAAGGCAAGGAGCCTCTGTCTATTTCAGTTTCCTCATCTGTAAAATGAAGTTAATAGCATCTCCTCCTGGGGTTCTTGTGAGGATCAAGTGAGTGATCGTTGTAAAGGGCTATGTGAATGCTAGCGCTCTTGTTTAACAGCATAATTAGCAAAATGATATTTGTGAACTGTTGCTTTGGGAAAAATTGGCTTTACAAGAACTTCATTTTCTTTTTTTGATATCTTAGTTTTTAAAGTATTTATCCTTATGAGTAGTGCTAATAATAGCTGTGTAATCTTAGTAGCCTTTCCTCATCTTTGTCTTTCCATTTACTTTTATATTATCAACTCTACATTTGGAAATAATCAGTAAGGAGCTGTTTAAACATAGCTTTGTAAGATAACATAGAAGCATGAAACAAAAGAAAAGAAATCGGTGAACTATTCTGCCAGTTTACAGTCCTGCCTAATTTGTTTGATTTTCCTTGTTAATCTCCTTCCACTACTGGCATCCTGTCCCTTTCCCATCCTTTCAGCCTGAAAGTTTTTGAGTGTACTATATTGTATGTGAATAATTTTCTTCTGGATGGCATAATTCAAACATTTGCATTAGTGAATTCAACTGAGCAACAGCTTTTAATAGACTTTTATTAGAAACGTATGATGATGCTTTTATCTTTTGTGCTGCATGTAAGTGACTATGAAGTTTTTTTTTTATCAGTGTAGTCAACATACTGTAAGCCATTTCAAATGGGTTTCCACCCACTTCTTTGGCAGTATTTGATTATTCCACTGTTTGCTGTACTGTGGTACATTGCAAAGATGAATTGAGGTTTTGGTTTTTTTTTTTTTTATAAAAAGTGTGCATAAGCAGAAATGGTATTTGTTTTGAACTATTTCACAAATACTTCAAAGATGCATGGTCTCTTTTGTGTTTTAAACAGATTTTAATTCCTTTTGTTCTTGTGATGTGTGCTTTTGAAGCAATTCAAGTAACAACACAATTGTCATCAAAAAGGTAAGGGTAATGTTGCGAAACATTTTTCATCATTGTTACTAGGTGGAAATTAATATTTTTGGGCTGCTTCATGTGATTCTTAGTACATTTATGTAAAAAAAATCAGCCACAAAAATTCAAGATTTTCTTTCATTCAATTGGGGTTCACTTTGTCAATAAAGGAAATAAGTTGTTTGGAGCCATTTTATAGACATGTGCTTTCTTAGTTTTAGTATTATACATGTAGTAAAGAACCACTCTAAACAGTACAATAATAAATGATTTCAGAAATTTAATTAGTAGTGTACTCCCAGAAAAGTCACTTAAATTCTGCCTACCTCAAGTTTCCTCATCTGTAAAACAGGAATAACACTTGCACCTATCTCCCATGGATGTTAGGATAAAATGAAATAATATTTATAAATCACTTTGTAAACCTTAAAAAACTATATAAATGTCAGCAGCAGCAGCAGCAGCATCATTAAGGGAATAGCAAACTACAAAACGCAAATTAGATACATACGATAGAGAGAGACTTTTTATGACAATCACATTAGCAATACTGACTGAGAAGTGACAGCCTGAAAATAAAGGGTGAGATTTTTTAAAGTATAAAAAACATAAATATTTCAAAAACTCAACAGTCAGAGGTAATTAAGCAAAGGGACAAAAATCCTAAATATGTCAATAGACCCTGATAGCATCTCACTGCACACTGATGATCATGATGATAAACCAAAGTCTATAAGAAAAGGTTAAATTATGTTTATTACCTTCTTTTTTTGGAAGTAAAAGGTATTAGTGCTACCATGTTAAATTCAATCTATATTTCTTTAAAAATGAACTATACGTAATTGATTGTTGGTTTTAAGCACAATCTTCTCTTTCTGCCTTTTGTAAATGAGTATGCTCTTGTTTGTTGATGATTTTCTCACAAAATACAACAGACTCTCCACATGGAAGACAGAACCAACATATTTATTCAGACACCAAAAAATGAAATCCATCATAGTAAGAAAGAAATCTATACACAATAACCATGCAGAGGACAACACCATCCCCAAGCCTTCCCTCTGTTAGGCTTCTACAAACCGGCCTCTTAAACAAACCATGAACAGGATCCCTTAAACATAATGCTCTTGTCACACTCACAGCCAGCTGCCTGCTTGCCTGAGTCCTTCCATTCTGATTGCTCTCTGACTTCCTCTCAGCTCTGCTCTAACTTTTCCTCTTCCTATTCCAACCTTTCTGTTTTACCCCTTCCTCTTCCATGTGTCTTGACTCATGTAACTCAGGCTTCCATGTGACTTAAGCAGGTCAAAGGGCCTATTATTAATGGATGGGAAAGATCTTCCCATTAAGAAACAAAATTACATTAACAGTAAGCAAAAATATATTATAAATATAGAACCCTCCATGGGTTCTAGTGTTTTGAGATTTTGAGATTTTAAAGAACTACTTTAATTTGACTCAATACTTAAACAGATATTAAATAAAATAAACTGGAAGAAGTACATTAGCATTGTTTCCTTTTTCATACCTTAAAACTCACGTTCACTAGCCATTCAAATTCTCTAGACATAAATAATCTATATATCCTCTCAGTCCTCATTTCCATGCATTTGGCAAATAGATTTGGAAGCATTCTTCCAACACTTTGGGGAATTTTTTGGGAAAAATCACTTTTAAACAGTCAAGACTGCAGAGGAAAAGCTGCCAGCAGA
>JAQQSK010008321.1:0-13555 GCA_028658325.1 Potorous gilbertii
ACATGTCATATCCCTAGATTGTGAGTTCCTTGAAGGCAAGGTCTATCCCACTTTTTTCCTTGTATCTTTCACGATTAGCACATGCTTAATAAATGCTTGTTCATTGATGGATTGATTGATGGGGGTTGGGAGGAAAGGACAAGAGGCTCCTGGGATTTCTGGGAATTAGGCATGATGGAAGAGCCCTGTACAGGGAATCAGGAGTTCTGCATTCTAGTCCTGGATCTATCTTGGACTTGCTTGAACCAATCACTTCCCTTCACTTAGACTCAGTTTTCCCATCTGTAAAATAAAGGGGTTGGACTAGATGGAAAGGGCCCTTTGAGTTCTGCCATTCTCTGGTCATTGTCCCTTGGACTGTAGATAGAGGCCGAGATTGGTGGCAGGGGGTATAGAGAAGAGGGGAAGTGTCACTTCCTATGGCCCAGGAGAAGAAGAGCTGGGGGCCCTGTTCAGACCTCCTCGTCTGAGACATCTGTAAGCCATCCCTTCCCTTGTTTTTCAATCCTAACCCCACTGCATAGGCCTTCCACTCTGCATCTCATGCTCAGCTCCCATGTATGGATGGCCCACTCTGAGGTATTAGTGGAATAAGCTTTCCCCAGCTCAGGACTTCACAACCTGGGAGTTTCCTTTCATTGGGAAAGGCAAGCTGGGTGCATGGAAGTGGACATGGACAGACTGTGAGCACAGACATTTATTTTGATGTAGACAGGCCATAGACATGAAACAACACTGAGATCAAAACAGGCCAAAGCTTCTGTGAACATGTTCCGTGAACATGTGTGTGCATACACACTTCTACCTACTCACACACAAATACATATGCGCACATGCACATACACACACACACACACACACACACACACACACACACACACTATGCACCCATTCCTCTGTCCAGGAAGCCTAAAAGGTCTGCCCACACAGGGGAGGAGGATGAGGGTGAAGACCTTAGTAGGGCCTCTATAGATTTTATAACAGCTTCAGTCTTTGCTCAAACATTTTTTTCCATGACTTGGCCCTGACCCTGATGTCAGGGCTGGCCACTCCACCCCACTTCTTCCCAGCGAGTCTACCTGATGGCCTGAGGTTCCTGACCCTTTCCTCCTCATCTCCCCTCCCAGAAAATCCCACAGCCTACTACTTACTGGCCAGCCCTGGATAGAATGGTCTAAGATTTGAGTAATCGTATTCACACCCACCCATTCACCCCCTAAGTGAGCCTGGCTCAGCTAGGATTAGGACAGGTGGAGGAGAGAAATACTGTAACGAATTGGAGTGTGTGAGCTAAGGCACAGAAATAGAAATGAATAAGCCTAGTATACAGGGAGTCACCAAGGCCTGGTTGGAGCAGAGGGCACTGTTAGGTGGATAGGCATCAAAAGACAAGCGTCCGATTTCTGAGAGTTTCTAAAACCATTTTGATTTCATCCTGTAGGCGGTGAAAGGCTTTGGCTCATGGGAATGACTTGGTCAGGCCTATCCATTAGGAAGCTTGAATGAGTTAGCCTGGAGAGGAGACAGTAGAGGCAGCCAGAGCAGCTAATTTGCTATTAGGCTGTATTAACTGAGGCCAAGTGTTCAAAAGGAGGAAGCCGATAGTCGCCCCCCTCCCTCCCCCCACATTACAGGAGGGTGGCCAGCAGGGAAGGGCCTAGAACACATGCCCCATGAGGATCAGCTGAAGTAGAGGAATTGAAGCATTCAGACTGTGATCTTGAGGCCCTGTTCTATCTGGCCCCAGGGGACAGAACGAAAGACTATTGGTAGGTAAGTTTCCTGTATACTTTGGATTAGCTGAATCACTCCTTATTGGGGATACTGTGGAAAGGACATCCTTGGTCCAGGTACAGTTGAACCAGATGACCTCTAAACTCTCTGAACTCTTAAGATTGTGTGAATCTTTGAGGCAGCAGACCTGAGACAGCTGGGATACTAATCCCAGTGAGCCATAATGAGGGATATGAAGACAGATGTAAGACACACTGGGGAAGTTGAATCAGCAGGATTTGGCATCTGAGCCAATTGGGAGTGATGGCATTTTTGCCTGATTCTAAGTCTTTGCCCCTTCACTCATCCTCCATATTGGGACCTCAGTGTCTTCTCCCAGAATTCATTCCCAGAGGCCCTGCCCCCAGTCCAGAGCTCTCAGGACAGAATCACCCCACCCCCACCAGCTCTGCAGAAAGGGCAAAGCTGTAGGCCATAGCTTAGGAGTTGGAATGAAATGGCCCTGCTGTTGAGTACTTCAATGTGATCTGCTTGCAGGGGTTACTGCCTCCTTCCTAGTCTCCCTAGCTGCCCTCCCTACCACCCACCATATGTATCAGCTGTTCCAGCAGCCCTCCAGCTGCTGATCTCCACATACCTACCCTGTGCTCCTCAACCAGCAAGTAACATCTGCTTCCCATACACACTGTTGAAGGTAGTATGTGTGGTGTGGTGGAGAGGAGAGCAGAACAATGTCCATTTCAGCACATCTGGAAACCTCTGCCATTCCCTCCCTCACCTTCCCACTTGGGTACCTACTCTCTGCCAGGGCTCCTTTGCCTGAATCATCAAGCTCTTCCTAGGTGGCCAAGTTCCAGTATGACATTCACTAGCCACGTTATCCTGGTAAAGTCACTTATCCTCTGCCTTCCCAGAGTCACTACGATTTTTCAATGTTTTAAAGCACTGTATACATGATAAGAGTATTCCTGACACTAACTGTAATTAGTCTGGAGCTCCCAACTGGGGACTCAGTGGATTGAGAGCTGGGCCTGAAATCAGGAAGATCCGAGTTCAAATCCAAGCTCACTCACTAGCTATGGGACTCTGGGCAAGACACTTGTTTGCCTCAGTTTCCTCAACTGTAAAGTGCGGATAATAATAGTGCCTACCACCCAGAGTTGTGAGCATCAAATGAGATATTTGTAAAGGACTTAGTCCAGTGCCTGGACCCTAGTAGGCAATGAATAAATGCTTGCTTCCTCCCCAACCCCAGACTAATGAAGTAGACTCCCCTAACTCCTCCTTGCTATGGTCTTGGTCAGGAGCCAGGATGCCAGAGTCTCTACAGTGAGGCAATGTCTTCTGTGGGGGTCGGATGCACAGGGTTGTTATGGGGATGTTACGTGTAAAGTGCTTTGCAAATAGCGATGTGGGTTATTACTGGCTGTAGTAATGGAAGCTTCAGTCTGGCCTGTTCTAATGTGCCAGCAGAGAGATGGGCATAGAGCTGAATTATTTGCCCAGTCGAACCTTCCATTTTATTCAGGGTTCTCGAGGGGAAGGGAAAGGGAAAGGGATATGGATAGAGGGGTATGGGTAGAAAGGAGAGTAAAGAACACATACGTCCTCCAGGAAGAAACAGCTATCCACTGGGGTACATGCCCAGACACAGCAGGAATGGCACAGGAAGGGCTCCAGATCAGTCTTGACCCCCAGTGCTTCTGAAGAAAACTTTGTTCTTTCCAGTCCGACTGTATCCCTTGGACTTCTTGCCGTACGAAGTGGAGGCGGTGGTTTCAGGGTAGCTCAAGAGGATATCAGGGTTTTTCTGCATCTGCCAAGCACTGGCCTTGCCCAAGAGCTCCTTAAAGACAGATTCCATCCTCTGGGCCACGTTCTAGGGAAGGTACCAGGGGTGGGGAGGGTGTCAGTCATCACCATGGAAGAGGACTCCCTCTTTCCCTTACTCTGGCCCATTTCTCCAACTGCCCACTGGTGTCTGAGAAAGAGGCTGGTCCCTCCTTGCCAATGCCCCCTCCTCTTGGGCCTCTGAGCCCCGCATCCAAACATTCAGCCTTTCTTTCATTTCTCCTCCTCCTGCCTAGCTGTGTCTCCCCAACCCGTGAGAGAATTCTCCCCACAACAGTCTGCTCCTTCAGGCCATGGCATTCTATGGGTGCTTAGCCCGCCAGGTCTCCGTTTCATTCCCCACCCTTCTCCAAAGCCCTATAACCTCCAGATGGGCAAATCCAGCAGGCTTTTCTTAGGTCTCTTCTTGGTTGATGCTGATGACTAGGCCTGCCCTCTCCTCCTCCCAGCCCACCCCCCACACCCCTTAGAAACTCTCCCTCCTTGGTTTTTGGGAATCACCCTTCTTTGGCTCCCCACCTCCCTCCTTGGCAACTGCCTCCTTTGATGAGTCTTCCTCCCAGCAGGCATCACCCCTTTCCCCAGATGCTTCCCTGTTCTTTGGGGGCAGTCTCATCTGCTCCCATAGGCAGTTGACTCTGCAACTCTAGGCCTATGAAGCAGGTAGAAGCTTCCAGCTGCTGGATAAGCTCGTCTGGAGAAATGTCTAATCATCTTTCCGTCACCCCTCACCCCAAATCTTCTCTTTCTTCTAATTTCCTGATTCGGTTAATGGCACCGCCATGTTCGCATTAGCCCAGGCTTATAACCTGAGTCATCTTTGGCTCGTTTCCCTCTTGGCCCTCCTCCTCCAATCATATCCCATCAATATCTTTTGTAGCCATATGCATTCTTTCGGCCACCTCCCTAGTCCAGAGCCTTATCATCTTTCAATTGGACCAATGCCATAGACTCTCTCTCTGCCCCATCAAGTCTCCACTCTAATTTATCCTCCATAAGCTGCCAAAGTGATTTTCCTAAAGCCCAGGTCTGGCCATGTCACCTCTTGGCTCCAGAAACTACAGGATGAGATCACAACTCCACAGCCTGCCAGCAGGAGACCCTCTACTGCCTCAACCCAGCCTACTGTCCAGCCTTCTCTCCTCTCCCTCGACACCAGCCGAGCCAATCTCTTCACAGCCCAGGCTCATCTGGGCCCACACCATTTGTTCCTGTACCTTTCCCCCTTCCCTCTCCCTTTCCAATTTTCTGCTCATTTTTCAAGGCCCAATCCAAGTGGCAACTCCCGTAGCCAGCCTTTTCCTGACCTTTCAGAAGAGCTATTTCCTCTGGCCTAAGCACTGGTCTAGGGCCCAGCACTTAGCACCCAAGGGGTCTTTCTCTTCCTCTTTGCTTGAGGGTGAGGCCAATAGCCCCAGCCAGCCTGGGAGCTCCCCAGGGACAGGTCGTGAGTATCATTTGCCTATGACTTCCCTCCCTCCCCAGTACTCCCCAGCACAGGCAATCAGTGAAGACTTAGTCTGATGAATGGAAAAAGAAAAATCAGGGAGAGAAGAAAGGAACCAGGAGAGGAGAGTAGGACAAGAGGAGAGGATCAGAGGGGAGAGCAAAGGGGGACTCATTTCAGGTCCCCCCCACCCCCACCCACTCCAAGTCAGGCTGGCTTACCTTGTCAACCTCCAATTTCGTCTCACTGGTAATGATGGCTGGGCAGCGCCAGTTGTACCCAGAGGGACCTGGCATCTCCATGTCCCAACTCTCTGATCTGAAGTGGAAAGTGGGGGTGGGTACAGAGGGTCACCCAATACAGTTCCAAAAGGAAAGAGTGAGCTTGCTTTTCTCCCTTGGGAGCCCTCCCCCAAGGAATTTAAGCCCCACGGGCTGACCTGTCACCAGGTATCACAGCTCGTCCAGCTGGTGTCACGGCCAAAGGGTAGTGGGTAGGATCCAGAAAAGGGGAAGTCAATTTGCCAACTGGACTGCCACTGCTCGCTTTGGGGCGAGCCTTGCCACAGCCACCTTCCGAATTTGTGCGCATGCTGGCATGGAGTTGGGGGGGCCCAGGTGAGAGCCTGTTGCCATCCCTTGATCCCTTGATGCCCAGGCTGGATCACTCTCTTCTCCAGGGGGTCTTTCCACCCTGAGGTCCCCAAAATCTCTCCAAGATCTGACTCCCCCACCTGACAGTCAGGGATCTGTTTACCTCCTGCTTAATCCATTTCCCATGGAATTTGAGGATCCTCAAATGTCAAGGCTGAAGGTTCCTTGGAACCCAGAGGATTCAGGCTGCTTATTTCACAGATGGGGAAATGGAGGCCCAGAGAAGGGGCAGGGCACTCCTCAAGTTCACCCAACTGATTAGTTGTTTCCTACCTCCCAATCTGGGTCTGTTCCATCGCACCAGAGCACTATCTTCTCCTGGTGAGGAGAACTCGGTGTGATGAGGGGCCCTGCCCCTACACTGTCCAGTGAGCCCAGAGGTGGGAGGGGAGACATGCTCCTGCCCCCTTCACTCACCGGCTCCCAGACTCCACTTTGGGGTCCTCAGATTTGGAGGCCGATTCACCTTCTCCCTGTCCCTCCTGCCAGATTTGACTCTCTATCCTAGGGACACAAGGAGGATGGTTGGGGGAGGATTCAGTCCAAGAAAAGCTAGGCCTCAAGGGGGATGGATAGCAGAAAAGATATCTATGGAGATAGAGAAGGGACCCAAGAGAAGGGGGTTCAGTCATCACTCGACCTCCAAGCAAAGGGGTCATGCTTCTTCAAGACAGACTGGGAGGCAGCAGAAGGTAGAGGGAACTAGAAGACCCCGAGCCTGCAGTGAAGCTTGGGGCCCACTCCCAGCAGCTCATGGCTGGTCTCACTCACTTCTCAGACACCTTGATGTATTTGTGAGGAATGAGTCCCAGGGTGCCTGCATGTTCCCCACGCCACCACTCTTCTGAGGCCCGGGTATGCAGTCGTAGTAAATCTCCACGCTGGAAAGTTAGTTCCTGGGGTGTCCGGCCCACATAGTCAAAGCAAGCCACAGCCTCCACAGGCCCCACACACTCAGGGCCTGGGGTAGAACTCTCTGGGGGTGACCCAGAGCTCTCTGGAGGTAGAAGAGGAGCCTCTGTGGAGGAGAAGATGGGACACTCTGGGGGAAACTATCAGGCAGAGTGTGTGTTGGGGGGACTCTGAGGGAGTAGAGGACACAGAAGGAAAGACTGAATGAAGGACAGAACATTGTCTGGGAAGATGGGGGCTCATGGGGCCATCTCATGGTACTCTGAAGGGAAAAGGGCAAGGGGTCCCCCGCTTCACCCTCTTTATTAGCCGATGTCTCTGTGGACAGGTCCGGCTCATTCTCTTCTGCTGTGGCATCCAGTGGTGTGTCCCTGAAGTCAAAGTCAGAAGGTCAGACCCAGGATAGTGAAGGGAATATCCCTGTTCCTCTGCACACCGATGATGTGTATAGATACAGAAATAGACCCAGATGTGTCTCTACAGGTGGTTGTCAGTGGGCATCTTGGAGGTGAGGATGAGCAATATCTAGCCCCCAGTAGATGACCTATGGGACAGCCTTCCTCTCCCTCCACCCCACCCTGGGGTTTCTGACAAAGGGGGAAGAGATGAGGCTGTGGTATATGCTCAGATTTACCCAAAATCATCCTGTGGTGGGGTCATGCACTTTTCATAGAGAGGCCCTGGCAGTACAGCAGGGGTTGGGAAAATCAATTCGGGCTGCACGATGAGCATCTGAACTAGCTGGTTTACCCGGCCCTGCACTGCCACAGGGTCTTGCTCAGGTGGAACCACCACCAGTGTGGGCCCAAAACACACTGCCAGGTTGTAGGGATCCATCAGGTTTTCATCACTGTACTGGGCCAGGCTGAGCACCAGGAAGACAAGTGGACAACAAAAATGAACACAACCAAACATGGATGGATACTCGCCATCAGGGGGCCCAAGTGCACTACCCCCACCCCAGCCATGCCTGTTCCCCATTTCCCTCTGGCTGCCTTCTGTCTTTCCGAAACGAGGGGCCATTTACCCAGTTAAGAAACTTGGAACAAATCTCATGGGGTGAAACAAGAGGACCCTAAAGTCCCTCCCAGCTCTAACAGCTGCTGACCTTCTGGTTGGTGCCCCAGGTGAGGGTAGGCATTGGGAGATGCTACTCACTGATTGAGGAAGGTGAAGAGATAACGGAGGACCACCAACACGGGCCCTGGCAGGCGGCCCAGGATGCCTTTCACATGATCTGCCCTCTCTCCGGGGCTCTCCAGCTCTGGAGACCCCAATACCCCATCCCAGGTACCTCATTACTCACACTGCTCCCTCTCTCCTCTCCCAGCCCCTTTTCTTTCTCCTTCCCTCCCCAGGGCTAGCTCTCCTGCCTCACTCACCCACAGCAGCCAGCATCTCTCCAAATATCTCTGATGGAAAAAGTGGTGTCTCCAGGCCACGGAAATAGAGCTTCAGTACACCAGCCACGGAGTCAAGGTCATGGGCCGAGTAGCCCTCCACCAAGGGGTCCTCACCTGGGTACAAATTCAGGGGTGACTCAGGGATGCCCAGTCTCAGCCATCTGTCCCACCCACTCTCCCACCCTTGCTTCTTTCCCTCCTTACCCACCTCTCTCAAAGGCATTCCGGATTTCTGTAACCCTGAGTTGTGCTCCAGGCACTCGGAAAATACCCTCATGCTGGAGACCTGGAGGCAGGAGAAAGGCCATACTAGGTGTGGCTAAGACAGGAGGAGGGGAACCCCACAAATCCCAGGTCCTCAGGCCCCCCCAGCTACCTAGACCCACAGTGCTCCCCCTCCCACAGTCTGAGACAGTCATTTACCCTGTCCTGGGGAGGGGTGAGGGGAGCAGGATCTGCCTGGAAAGGTGAGCCAAGGGGCAAGCAAAGGCTAGGCCTGCAGCGGGAATACACAGGGCCTTACCATGAAGGTTGATGAAGCGGATACAGCTTTCAACTACCAAGGGAACAGCTTGACCCGAACTCTGGAGGTGGGAACAAGAGAGAGGAGCCAGAGAGACTTAATGGCAGATGGCCATGCTGACTAAACCCTTCAGTCTCTCCCAAAACAGCTAACAACCTGTCTGTCCTAGGCCTCTCATAGGCCTGGGACGGGCCCCAGGCTATAGCAAGGAGAGAAGACAGCCCCCGTTATCCAGATGGGGGAAATGAATCTCCCAGAGAAGGGGAGTGTGAACCCAGTGGATGCATGAAACACATCCAGAGGGTCACAAATGCATTTACACACATACCTGGGCCATGTTTCTATTGCTACTGCTTAGTACTGCCAATGTCTTCCTCTGTATGTTTCTGGTTAATTACATGTCATCTGTCCCATTACAACATAAGCTCCTTGAAAGAAGGAGCTGAGGGACCTATCCCCAGAGCTTAGTACTGGGCCTGGCACACAGTAGGCACTTAAATGCAGGTTGCTCACTTGGACCTTCCACTTGCATAGTCAGTACTTTCTCTGCAATGACCTCTGGCACAGATGTGTCTCTACACAGAGGCACTTGGAGGCCTGACCCTTCCCAGAGGCCCCTGGGCCTGGGCCTGACTCTTACACAGAAGAGAGAAGTGACGCCCTGCCTTGTTCTCTGTAGTCAACCTGGTAGGGGTAGGGCAGGTAGTACCTGGATGAATTTCTCCATGTCTCCTGAAAAGAGTTTGTGGTTGTACTGGGAGCTAGGTCGAGGACGCCGATTTCTTTGGGATCTAGTCATAGCACAGCGGGACCTGAAATCAATGTGGAGGAGAGTGGGAGGGTGGAAATTGCAGCCTGGCAGGGTCAAAGGGGAGGCTGAGGGACTATCTGAAGAGAC
Source organism: Potorous gilbertii (assembly GCA_028658325.1). Classification (NCBI taxonomy): domain Eukaryota; kingdom Metazoa; phylum Chordata; class Mammalia; order Diprotodontia; family Potoroidae; genus Potorous; species Potorous gilbertii. The sequence continues at coordinate 9,422 of JAQQSK010008321.1, forward strand.
TTGGCCTTCTTCCCCTCCCACCCTTGGAGCTTGAAGCCCAGGGAAGGTTGTTAAATGAAGAGTTCTGGAGAACCCATAGGCTTGAGGTCTCCTTCACCTCCACCAAATACAGCTGAAACAAAATTCAGTTTAACCCCTTCATTTTACAGGTGGAGAAGCAAGAGGCAGCCCAAGAAAACAGAGGAGCCAGAGGTGGGACTAGAATCCTAGCAGACAGGAAGATCAGGCCTCCCCTTTCAAGGCAGTATGGACAGTGGGAAGAGTCCTGGCTTGGGAATCAGAGGACCTGAATTAGAATTCTGATTTTGCCACTTTGAGACCTTGGGCCTCAATTTCCTCATCTGTAAAATGAAAGTTTTGAACTTGATAATGTGATTCCCTTTTCAGCATTAACCAGGAAATTTTTCTGAGAGACTTACCGAGACCCATCACAACCTTCCTTTTTGTCTGTGAGGACAAGAGAAAATCAACTTAGCACTGAGCCCAGCTTCTTCAGGAGGACACATTGAGCCCAAAGGGCTAAAGTGGGGAATACTTGAGGTTAAGGGGATTCTGTTTGGGTGGCATGCTGTAGCTGTCTCTAAAAGTGAGGCTCTTGGGGCCAGAAACCAATGGACTGAAACTGGCCTTGGACTGGAAATCTGGGGAGTGGGGACTGAGGGGCAGGGGTTGGGTAAAGGGACTGGGGCTGGGGGGGAAGGGCTGGGGATCAGGTGCTAGGATGTGGGGGCTGGAGTTGAGGTTGGAAGACAAGGGCTGGGAGGCAGGGACTAGGGGAAAGGGACTAGGGGGCAAGGCGGTGGGGAGGTGAAGGGGGCAGCCAGGGCTGGGAGGCTGAGGCTGGGGCTAGGCCTGGGGGCAGTCCTACCTCGCTGAATGGCCTCTTGCAGTTTCTCATATTTTGCTTGAAGCTTGGTGAGGATGCTTCTGCAGCTCAGATATTCTTGCAGTTTCTAGGGGGCCCAAGGGTTGGTCGTGAATCTTGTGAGCCCACCAGCCCTGGAGCCCCAGCTTTTGAGCCCACTCCTTACTTCTCTGGCCCTCACCAGGATATAGAAGGTCTCCATCTCCTGCTGCTGGACACGTCTCCGTGCCAGCTGCCGACAGCCAGGGTCGGAGCCAGTGGACTTGATTGACTCAGTGGATGGGCTGGCCTGGAAGGCATCTAAGACATCACTGTCATCTGAGGAGGCCTGGTCCAGCAGAGACTGCAAGCTTGCCTTCAGAGTCTTGTTGACCTAAAGGTGAGATGCAAGGAAACAGCTGTGAGGGCCACATGGGATGGAGGGAAGGAGAAGAGGCTTGATGTCAGGCAGAGAGAGTATGGAGGGGCTGGTGCCCTACGGTGGGGTCCTAGCTCCATCCCTTCCCATCAGCCACTGAGCCACTGAGACACCCACCTCCCCGGTTTCAATGTTCTGTTGATCCAGGCGGGCTTGAATATTCTTGGCTCGGGGAAGGATCTCATCCTCCAGGTCTACAGGCACCTGGACCTCAGACACCTGCCAGGTTGGAGGTGGGACAACAGCCAGTCAGAAACATGTGAAATGTGGAGAACTCAAGACAGACTATGGAGACAGGGGAATGTGACTTGTTTCATGCACTGTTTGGAAAAGCTACATTATCTACTAGTCTAGTTTACAGAATATTTCCAAACTTTCTGAAGGAAGAAAGTTTATAGCTTAAACAAAAAGCCCAAGTGACAAGTTGTCTAGGCCCCATAAACAGAAGGGATGCGCTAGTTCAACTCCCTGACTAGAGAGGGAAGGGAATCCAAACAAAATCTGATTATCTGATTAGTCCAAGAGAGCTAGCGCATCATGAGATGCTAACTTCCTGCTTCCAGGACAGAGGCCCAGGGATTATACTGCATTCAGAAGGCTGTGATTCTAATAAGGGTCTCTGTATGAGATAATTGTTCCTATAAGCTGCTAAAAGGAAAACCCAAAGGAAAATAAAAAAGATAATTAAGAAGTGATTTTGTGTGTGTGTGTGGGAGTGGCGAGTGGGGTAAGAAATCTAGAGCCAGATGAAAAGAGGAAAAAAACAGAGAAGGGGAAAGGAGGAAACAAGAGGCAGGTGCCTGCCCACCCACCCAACTAAAGGTCACCCTATCCTACTGCCTAGGGTTATGGGCTTAACAGCTGGTCGCCTTTCCCCGATGACCAGCTCAGTTTTCCATCTGCTCTTAATCAGAAACCTTTGGAAATTTGTTCTGAATGACAGAACCAGAGTAGCCCTAAGTGATAACGACTTTTTGATGGCACCAGATTCACTACTTGGACCAGATGCCGTTGGAGGTGCATGTTTTGAGAATGCACCATTCCAAAAGATTTGTTGGATATTTGGCTGAATTAATAAGGGCATCTACATATGTGAGAGAGAGGGTGGGGAATATTCACTGACAAATTTCATTAGACTTGGGGAGAGAGCCATGAATTATGGACTCCATGAAGGGTAGTTAGTGACAGTGGCTTACTACCTCCACCTGGTGGCGTCATTTCCAAAGTGCAGGGAGCCCATTATCAAGACAGAGACCAACCAGGATGCCCAACAAGGACCTTAGAGGTCAGGAAAAACATAGCTTCCTAGAAACTCAGCATTGAAAGGGACTTTTAATATCCTTGCATCTTACTGATGAGGAAACTGAGGCCCACATAAGGGCAGGCCCTGTATGCTTTTTTCTTCCCTCTCTGGATCATTGGCATGGGAGAGGGGCCCATTTGGACTCTTCCTAGGGAATCAGAGATGGGGACTCAGGGTCGGAGGTCAGGAATTCTCCAGGACAAGAGCCTTTTTCACCTCATCCCCTTCATAGGGTTGGTATTCAAATCGTGGAGGTGGACAGTAGGCTGTGGCATGGAATTCCAACACCTTGCTTTTGTCTCCTTCTGGGTCCAGGGTGTCCAAGGCTGCCTCCAGTTTGCTCGGGCCCTGACCTGAGGTGGTCTTGGCTCGGGTCACGGCTGCCGTGTAGCCACGAAGAACCTTGCTTAGAGCCAGGTGGAAGCCCAAATCGCTGCACTACAGGGAAAGGAACCCATAGAGCCCCTAAGCAGGCTGGCCCCCAAAGTGGGGCACTCCCAACCCACCCCTGTCCAGCCCCCATCCCAGGCACCTACATCCATGATGTCAACAGCATCTCGTATATAGTAGTTGCTGACAGCGGCGTTGGCACTGGCCAAACTGAGTAGATATTCATTCCGTGCCTTGGTGCACTTCAGCTTGTTTTCTAAGAATTTGGCCTGGCGCTGTTCAGGAAGTACAGAGAAGCCCCAATGGAACTCAGCAGCCTGGGGAACCTTGGTGATCCCACAGGGCAGGGGACAGAGGGAAGGTCAGAGGGTACACATTCATCGTCTCAGAAGCATCCCCCTTCACCACCACTACCACAGGCTTATCCATCTCTAGCCTAAATCGATCATGTCAGTTTAACGGCCAGAGCAGCAGGGCAGGGCAGGGCAGGGCAGAACACAGTGGGTAGCTTAGAAGCCTGGAACATTGGGGACAGGAGAACCTTGAAGAAAGCACAAGGCTGAGGAGGGGAAACAGAATCTCATAGAGAAGGGATTTTCCCCAAAGTTACAGAACTGGGAAAAGTAGAACCAGAATTTGAACACTGATCTTCTGACTCCCCATTGCAGTGTATTTTCCCCTGAATGAGCTAGGCTAGAGAGGTCTCTGTTTCTGGCTGAGCGTACTCCTCTCCTAAGCACTTGGAGACTTTCCCCCAATCTTCCCAGGACTGGAAGGAGGGAGGGAAAGAAGAGATAGTACCATTTTAGAGGCAGGCAGACAAACGCTCACACAGACCAAACAATAAACTGCCCAACATCACACAAGCAGCTCTTGGGACCCCTGATCCCCCTAAAGTGACTGAGGAACACACACATTTGCTTCACAAAATTCCTCATTTCTTTCCTCTACTAAGCCAGGCTGCCTCCTATGAAGGCAAGCAGTCCCCCCACTGCTCCCAAGGCCTGCCCTGGCCCCCTAATCCTGAGGCCAGGCTGCCCCTTAAAGGCAAGTGGGCTCTCTGCCCCCAAGACCTGCCCATTGGAATGCCCTGGCCCTCCTGTCCCCTAAGACCTGCCCATTGGAATGCCCTGGCCCCTCCTACCTCCCAAGACCTGC
>JAQQSK010008322.1:0-13555 GCA_028658325.1 Potorous gilbertii
CATTGCCATGTCTTGTGAACCATTTTTTAGTCATCTATCCTACATTTGTCCTTTAAAGACCCTCCAGTGAAGGTGAATTGTGACAGGTACCAAAAAGAGACTCCTGGCTGGCTCTTGAAGACACTCAAAGTCTCCCAACCAACAGTACCAGGAACATTTCTGTCATGTTGGGCCATTGCATAGACCTCCCTAGGACTGAACCTTCTCTTTTTGCTTTCTTTTATACCCAGAGGCAAGTATAAAGAGGAAACTGTTTCCATGGTACACTACTTCTTCCCACTGAGAATTCCTGCCTAGTGTTTTTGTGGTTCAGGTTTGAGGGTTATCTCTCATTTTCATGACCTTGGTCTGAGTCAGTGACTCAGCTGAGATGGTGAATGTATGTAAAACTCCAACCCTGCAGGGAATAAGTGGGTTCCTTCAAAGATAGTACTGGACAAAATATATGAGTAAAAAGAACTGACACTTGCTGGCTGAGACTTCTGACTTTTGATGCCATGTAAAGCGATATGAAGAAAATATGAGTCTTGATTGGTGAGGAAACAGAGTATAGTGAAAAAGAAATAGAAGAGGAAACCATGAATGATAAATGGAGGAAATTCCAGGGATTACAGGTATGTGGGGGAAAGCCAGCCCCAATACTTTTTTCCTTTCCAGGGCTTTTCACCCACAGGTAGCTGAGAATAGATTTCTTGATGACCTAAGTTACTCACTCTTAGATTGAGGGGAGATTTCTAAAACTAAAAATGTTCTCTTTCGTGTAATTTTTTGATCATGTAATCTAATCTACATAGCTATGCTTCTTGCTTTAATAAACATATTTGCTCACTGTCCATAATCCACCTTATGTAATTGACTGGCTTTTGACAAGTTACAACTTGTTAGTAGATTACTTGATAATGTCAATGATCCCTTAGCTCTCAAATAAAGTACTGGGCCTTAAGTCAGGAAGATCTGAGTTCAGATTTGGCCTCAGGTATTTACTAGCCCTCTTAACTTCCACCAGCTTCAGTTTGCTCCACTGTAAAATGGAGACAATAATAGTGTCTACCTGATAATGTTGTCATCAGGTCAAATGAGATAATATTTTAAAGTGCTTATCACAGGACTTGGCACATAGTAGGTATTTAATAAATGTATATTCCCTTACTTCCCTTTCCATTTATGCAATAAACATTTGCAGGAAGGAAACTCAGTTGTACTAAATGATCCTTATTTACTCAGTGTGATATGGGACTATTTCTCTGCCTTTTGAAGAGACCTGGGTAAGTGACTGTTATGGTGAATCCCTATAAGAACATTTTACCTGTAGTTTGAAAATAGCTATAATTGCAGCTCAGCGTTTCTCTTGGCAGTGGGAAAGGGAGTGCCTAGACTTAGCCTTCCTCTTGCTCTGAGTACTTGGAATACTTTGCATTTGAAATTGTGATTTGATTGGCATAGGGGACTCCAGAATGAGGAAATTCCCTCCACTAGAACAGAGTAACACATTCTCTGAAAGTCTTAAATAGTGGCTTAGAGTCCTAAAAGAATAAGTGACTTGATCAGGGCAACAAAGTCAGTAGGTGTTGGAGGCAGGACTTGAAAATCTAAGTCTTCTTAGGTCCAAATCCTGCTCTAACCATTAAGCTATGATGCCTCACCTGTCTGTCTGCTGGTCTCTGCACACACAGCACACATGCATAAATATATTATTAATGATAATTACAATAGCAATAAGAACAATAGTGGAAATTTGTTGCTAGTACTGCTGACGCATATATCTGTATCAATGCCAGATTGCATATACACATGCCTGTGTATATATATTAATGTGAGGGGAACAGCACAGAATGTGTACATGTGTATCTGTATCTGTATATGGTAAATATCTATCTATCTATTTATCTCTGTCTATTTCTCTCTATCTCTCTATGTTGGCAGCACTACCAATAAGTTTCCGTTCTTGTTCTTGCCTTTTTGATTATTCCGTTGATTCTGAAGTCTATCATGACCACATGTTACGTGTAGTTGGTCAGTATGGCTTTTTTCCTTCCCAGTTTGCTTGTTAGGTCACACTCTGACTGACAATACTCTCACCATGAGAAGAAAGCCTTTTCAATAATTTTAATGTCTTCACATCATTACACTTCCCCCCAAAACCAAGTATAGTATTAATCAAAAGAGCAGCCTTATAGTATGTTGAATAGAAAGTTTTTCTTGGAGTCCTAGAGTACTGGGCTAGAATTCCACCTCAGACACTGTGTGAACATGGAACAATCATTTAATGTGTATGAATTTCAAATAATACTTTAGGCATTACCTAATAAGATGCAGATGGATTGTGATTTATATTCTTGGTGGTTGTTTTCATGCCAATGGAATAATAGATCATTGATACATTGAGGGTATTCAAAATAAATCAACTTTCAAAAGTGGTACTAGTTTATTCTGGAATACTGATGCAGCTTCTCCCAATTCCTTCATCCATGTCCATCTAAGTAGGTAGGGTCAGAACGCAAAAATTCTGGGACAGCTAGATGGCCCAGTGGATAGAGCAACTAGCCCCAGTTCGAGTCAGGAGGACCTGAGTTCAAATTCTGCCTCAGACACTTAATGACTGTGTGAGCTGGATAAATCATTTAACCCTGATTGCCTCCCAAAACACCCCATTAAATTTTTTTTTGTTCTAATGATCCAGAGTCCCACAAAGAGTAAATCTACTTCTTATACTCTGACCATGAAGAGCATAGGAACTTGATTTGATACCTGACCAATTTCCTTTGATATGATGCCCAGTTCCTATGTTGCTCTACATTGCTCTACAGCAATAGCTTAGGAATTTCTTTACATGTGTCCAGCTCAAAGGAATGATAACCCAGAGACTACAGCTGTCTACAGCCCTGCCCTTACTCTTTGCAGAATGCATAGAAACCCATCTTTCAGCTGTCTCTGATGAGGAATGTAACGCCCAGCCCCACTGTTCTGCCTTACATAAATGGCCAGTCAAGAGACAACGTGACCATCACTCTGACCTTTCTGTGTCCAAATCTTCATTACCTCCATGCTAGCACCAAAATGCTTCCTCTCCGCAAGGGCTTTCTTAATATGTTTTCAATTACTTGTTTATTAGTTCTTTATTTGACATCATCCAGTGGTGGGACCTGAATGCCAAATTCAGGGCGAGTCATTCCAATTTCAGCAGTATGTCTATGGCATAAATTAGAACATATAATATAGAAATTTGGATATATAAATGACCTTAGAAATTCAACTAACCTAGAGATTCTTAATCATAGACTTCCAGGGATCTCTAAGTTTGGATGATTGATACACATCCACACATACATACATACATACATATACACACACACATAATATATAATATACCCATACATATATATAGACACATTTTTCACTAACCTCTAACTGAAATTTAGTCTTTTCTTCAATTATAAATTAACAATAAATCAACATATTATTCTGAATAAAATTCCATAGACTTTACTGGGTTGCCAAAGTGATCTATGAAGGGTGGGAAGGAAGGGAACAAACACTGTGTGTTTAACAATCATTCTCTTACGACAGAAACAAAGGCCAAGAAACCCTTGTTCTTGTCTACCCCTCATTTATGATGAAGGAACTGAGGAAAAGAGAGAGTAAGACTTGTCCAAAGTCGTATAAATATTAATTAGTTCTAATGCCTTCTCTTCATTGATTTTGTCTAATTTATTATCATGTGTGTTACTTCTTTGTATAAAATGTGAGTTCTTTGAGAGCTGGAACTGTCTCTTACCTTCCTTCACATGCTCAACTCATAGCAGGAGCTGGCATGTGGTAGACACTGAATAATGTTTATTGACTTACTACCTGAGAGTTGAGATTTTGGCAATGGGCCATCTGTAACCCAAACCAGTGTACATTCTGCTTTACTGCTGTTGCCTAATGGTCCATGGGACCACAGCTCCTCAGTACCAATTTGGCTTTGGTTTTAATGGACTAGGTTGTCAATTGGACGTCGTTCTGTACATATGCAGCATAGAAAGACATTTATTAATTTTTATAAAACACTATTTAAAGTTCCCTAAGCAGCTGTTCCATTGATACTAGGACTCTGTATAGCTATCTCTGAGGTTTTTCTTCCTTTTGGAATTTTCTTAGGATCCAGCAATACTATGCGTTATCTCATACCTTTGGAAGACAATATAAGGTGTAGGGTTGATAGTCAAACTGCCTATTATTTTAGTTCTTTTAAAGATGTGAGGCAGGAGTTTTGACTTGAACTTGTCTAAATGTTTCCATTTTCATCTATTGAAAGGTTCACAGATCTAGAGATAGAAACAACCTCAGGCACCATTGTATCTAACCCCCTCATTTTATATATGAGGACAATGAGGACCAGGGAGATTTAAGTACTTGCTCAAAGTCACATATATAATAAGCATCAAAAGTAAAATTCAAACGCAGGTCTTCTGTCTGGATATTTTACTATTTGTTACTCTAATAAACAAGTTTCCCTTGGTCTTGTGGGCTCATCCTGATGTCTGTGGGGATATCAGCACCATGGACATGGTGTGCACTACTAGATAGTATATTTGCACCTGCTTTGGTGGCTCCACTGATTATCTGGTTACCATGGGAGCAGTAGATCACTCTCTGTTGCCTCAGCTATGTGGACTAAACAGTAGGGATCAAAACTTGGCAGCCTTGCCTTTCAAAATGGACTAGACAACTGGCTTTAGAGAGTAGTTATTATAAAAACAAAGAATGGGACCTCCCCACTGTTGTTTAACATCTCTTTATAGCTAATAGTTTCATTTAGTTGATGTTACCTAGAAAACTGGCAATGAGCCTAGATTATAATCACTATGGCAATGCCTATGAAAGTAGAGGAGCTAAAGGCATCTGGCCTTGCAAATTATGGGGACTTGTCCCTCCCCTTTGGCTGTGAATCAGGTGCCCTATCTGGTGTCACTGGCTTGTGGCTTGGCAGTTTTTTCATGTACCTAGGAGAACAGAGTACTGCTGTGGGGTTTCCTTGCTCTACATAGATTATTGAGGAGTCTTTTGGCTCTTCATGGGAATGGCCTCATTTTTATGGAATCACTGACCAGTGATAGGTTAGATTGAGGTCTAAGAAATCATCTTCATTTAAAAAAAAGTTTTTAATCAGAAAAAATTAACTTTTCCCTCCCATCCCTGCCATGTATCTAATCCCCCCAAGTGGGAATAAACAAAACCCCTATACAAATAAGTATACGTAAGTAAAACACATTTCTGCCTTGACCATGTCCAAAAACAATATATTATTCTGCCCTCTGGGTCTTTCCCTTCCCTTGCTTCCTCAGACATCCTCTGGAGTTGTGGTTGGCTGTTGTGTGTTGACCAGAGTTTCTATTTCTTTCAAAGTTGTTTGTCTTTACAATTTTAGCCTTATTATTCTCTTGGCTTCATTCTGCATCATTTCACTCAAGTCTCAGATTTCTCTGAAACCTTATCATTTCTTATAGCACAACAGTATTCCATTATATTTATACACTAAACTAATCCAGAAATTCCTCAATTCATGTGCGTTTTTCCAGTTTCAAATTTTTTCACCACAAAAGATCTACAAATACATTTTGTACATTCTTAAAGGATTTTTGTTTCCTTAGGACTAACACCGTTCCACACCTTCCCCATGTACACTCCCAAAGAATTCCCTTCTCTCTCCTACTTCTCATAGAATGAAATGTATTTCTGTACTCAGATTTTGTGTATATGTCCTTTCCTGCTTTGACCAGTTCAGATGAGACTCTCCATGTTGTCCCTCTTTCCACTTTTTCTTCTGGCTTGTATTGATAATCTACTTGTGTACCCTGATTATATGAGGTAATTTCCCCTTACCTTTCACTCCCTTTCTCTAGTATATTCTCCTCTCTTTTGTTTCTATTATTTTGAGATTGTCATGACATAATAAAGTCTGTTCCAAGCCTTTTCTAATTAGATTTTCTCTGTTACCCTTGATGATGATGGGTTCAGAGAAGACATATATCATTTCCTCATATTAGATTATAGGTAGTTTTTTTCCTTGTTTAGTCTTTTCTGAATACTTATCTTTTACCCTTTTAAGTTTCTCTTGACTTCTGCTTTTGCACATGAAACTTTCTATGCAGCTCTGGTGTTTATATCAGGAATACTTGGAAGTCTTCTATTTCATTAAAGGTCCATTTTCTCCCCTTTTGGATTATACTTTGTTATGCTGAGTATGTTATATAAACCTATATTCTTTGCCTTCTGGAATATCGTATTCCAAGTTCTCTACTTGTTTAGAGTGATGATTGCTAAATGATGTGTGATCCTGACAGGGGTTGCATGATACTTAAACTGACTCTTTGAAGCATTTTTTTTCATTGACCTGTGAGTCCTGGTTTCTAGCTGTGATGTTCATAGGAGTTTTCATTTTGTGGATTCTTTCAGGGAGTAACTGATGAATTCTTATTATATCTAACTTTCCCCTTGACTGTATGAAATCTGGGCAGTTTTATGATTTCTTGAAATATAATGTGCAGGTCCTTTTTTTTAAAAAAATTCTTTGTTCTTGGCTTCCAGATCCTCGAAGTTTGAATTCTGTTGAGCTCAGCAAGTCATTTAATCGTTCTTTCACTCTCTTTCCTCACCTGAAAAATGAGACATCGGACTAATAATCTACAACAGAAGTACTAAGCACACAGGCTGCATGAGGATATAACACTCCCAAATGTCAGCTGAATCAGATTAAAATGTATTTGGGAAATATGTAACAAAAATAATAATACACTAAAACAGAGGCAATATTACCTTCCAAAACAAAGTCAACAAGGCCCAGAGGGGTCCTTCTGTGTGGATTATTGCCCTCTCCACCCCTATCCCCAGTTTCTATTGGAGTTTGACATCACTTATCTACATGGTCCTTTCCAGCTCTAAATCTATAATCCTCCCAGCAGGTGATTGCTAAGGCTCCTTTTAGCTTTAAAAATGATGACTCTGCAATTCTTACCTTTTTTTATGAAGGGGGATCCAAACCCTCCCCTGCGGATCTCAAAGGAATATTTTAAAAATGAGATATGATAACATTGTGTCTGAGACCACTTGAGAAACAGTGATGTGGTCTAGAAATGCAAGAAGTCATTCGTTATCACGAATCTCGGATCAGGGACTTTGTCTCCGTAGCTAATGAGAGGCACAGTGTGAATCAGCTCTACAGGATTCTGGATAGATCACTTAAAAAAACAGTTGGTTCCTGAGATAATGACAATTAGTACTGGCCTCCCTGTTGGACAGGTTGATTTAATTTCCTTAGGACTAGGGAGTGGAAAGAAGGAGCTGAGTTCAGACTAGCTCCAGGACATTGCAATGTAAGGAACTATTCAAAATGAATTCTCTTTTTTGATGTACTCAGACCTGCCTACAGTTGGAAAAGCTCCATGCTGTCAGTATTTAAAGTATTGCTCTGGGGCCTTGGAAATATATCCTGTCTTTCTTATTGTTTGTCTCGGTGGCTTCCATTGGCTCATTTTTAGTAGGATACTAACTCATCGAGAAATTCACCTGGTCTTTATCAGGCCATTTGAATATAGAAACAAGACAATAACATGTTTTAGAGGGTTTTTGTAGCATATAGTCCCATACTCTTGTGGCTGATTAGCAGGAGCAATATAGGAGAGCTCTAAAGTAAATTTAACAGAGAAAGACCAATTCAGAGTTGAAGAAGTACTTCAGTGTTATCATTTATACATCTTTTCAAGAGTTTGCATTAGGATATTCATTTGTTCTTAATTGATTGCCTCATATTGCATCGTATAAAGGCAAAAAGAAAAATATGGAGTATTCTATTACCTTGGACAAATCAGTCATCCTTCGGATCTATTTATTCATCTATAAAATAAGGAAGTTAGACCTTTAAGGTCCTTTCTATTTCAGAGAAAATGTCCTATCCCTTTCTTCCCCAGCAGTACAGATGATAGGGTTCCTGCCTTTAAGGGAATTCTGGTCTGGTGTTTGTGTTGGGGTGGGTGTGGAGAAGGGTGATTAAGATGTGCTTGTTTTAATTGTGTAGGAAACATAGGGATCTGATTGAGCAAGGGTGACAGAGGAGGTGAGTGGAGCTGCATTGGGAGGGTTTCTGCCACCATTTCCATGGATGCTGCAGGATTCAGCCAATATATTAAAAATGTCATATGCATGTGATTATATTTGCTGTTTTCTGGTATACTGGCTATAAAGCCCTTTTTGTCTTCCTTCCTTCCTTCCTTCCATCTTTCTTTCCATCCTTCTTTCCTTCCTTTCTTTCCAATCAGGGTTAACTGACTTTTCCAGGGTCATACAGCTAAAGTGTCTGAGGCCGGATTTGAACTCAGATCTTCCTGACTCCAGGGCTGGTGTTCTATGCACTGTGCCACCTAGGTGCCCCTCTAAAGTTCTTTGTTTGATTCATGGGTGGGAGTATGGCTATAGCTGTCCAAATAACCTGGGTTGTTATCTTTCCATGTTATCTGTATTCTAGTGACTGCTAATCAGTTCGGAAGTCTCCTAGGGAGTATGGGGGCAGGGAATGAAAGAACAGCTTAAAGACAGTTATAGTTTATATACCAACATCAATTCTAAAGGATACAGAAATTAAGAAACTATATACTTACTAATTGAAAAAAGTCTGTTAAAAGAAACAATTATCCTCCAAACCAAGTTAATATATACTTTTAGATTTGATGACAGTTATGCCAAAGTAGATAAAAATGAAGATGTTGAAAATGTGTTAGAATATATGAATGATACTGAAGACTTATAGTATACTCAGATGCTTTTCAACTGCATCTGATAAATATTTTGTTTTGGAAAATAAGTAAACAATGTAGGAAATTGCCAACCCACATCGATAACACATACTCACACACACAATGTAATTAGCTCTATTTTGGCAGAAAGGAGGTCATTGATTATTGATGTAGGAATCAAAATCAACTATTTATTTGTAGTTGGGTCATCAGTCTAGTTAGATTCAAGGGTAAAATCAATATAATTCCAAGAAAAGCTAAACATAAGAAGGTGTGCATTGTGAGTAATTGAAAATTTTCCACTCAGCCTGTTCCAATAAGCCATCAGTGCTTAAAAGTGGGAAATGCAAAAATGAAAAGATGATAAACTCAGTTGTCATCAGTTCTGGAAAAATTTAACCAAAGTGATGGAATAACCACAGAAGGCGGTAGATAGGGCAGTGGATAGAGTGCTAGATTTGGATTCAGGAAGAACAAATCTAGTCTCAGATAGTTATTAGCTATATGACATTGGGCTAGCCACTAAATATCTGTTGACCTCGGATTCCTCAACAGTAAACTAGGGATAACAATAGCACGTACTTCCCAGGAATATTATGAATATCAAATGAGATAATATTTGTAAAGCACTTATCACAGTGTTTGGCACATAGTATGAAGTATGTAAATACTAGCTATTGTTATTAAAAGTAGACCAAAAGAGAACAGAAATTATCTTAGCCAGCAAACATATGATCTCCTTGCCAAAGAGAGAGAGAGATGGCAACCAAGGGCAATTGTCATATTATAATAGCTATTTGTCGTACATATTGAAAGAGGCTGAAGGAAGACTACAAATAACATTGTGCTATAAAAGAGTAGAAAACAAATTTGGAGAAAGTGTGACTTAAATGACTCATATCATCCTAAAAGCATTTGTAAGTGGCAGCAGAAAGTAGGAAAAAAAATTAAAAAACTATATAAAACTGCAATAAATTAGTCACTCTGTAAGATTCCGTTTTTGATAGTGATATATATATATATATTCGCATTGAGACAAAAGCAATTTTCTTTTCCTGAGAAAAGAAAGAGGAATAACATGGAGAGAAAGAAATTGGGGAGGAGGGGTTGGACTGGCTAAAGTACTTGAAAGCATTGAGGGATTGCTTAATAAGATATCTTAGGGAAGGGAAGATATTAAACAATAGGGAAAAATCATGGTCTGTATAAGCAATGAACAGTCAGTAAGAATTTTCAGAATGCCTTTTGTGTATCAAGCTCTATGCTAGATGATGGAGAGACAAAGACAACAGTGAAACAGTCACTAATCTCAAGAAGTTTACATTTTATCAGAAGAAATAACATGTACGTCCATAATAGTATGCAATTTCATTAAGTAAACCGTATGCTTTGTTTTTTTAATATCTTTGTATGTCAAAAGATTATCAGGTGGCCTACAAAAAAATGTTAATTCATGTACATGCTTTCTCATTTATACAAAATATTCAGTATAAAGGTCTATAATTATAATCCTAATGTAGAAAGGGAAGAATAAAGCAAAGGAAAAAACTTTAAACTAATATCATGAATGGATATTAATTTAAAAGTTTAAAATAAAAATTTGCACAAAAACCCACAATCCAACAAAAAGCAAAAGAGCAACAATTGTTTTAAAAAATTTCTGTAAGATCAATTAGATTCATATTAGAAACATAAGGATAATTCAACATTAGGAAAAATAACATAATAATGAGAAAATATCAATATACGTGAAATAACGATAAAAAGACACAAATATAAATGATAGAAAGACATTCAAAAATCAAAACCTTTGACCAAGTGTCACACACTTTTAAATCTAAAATCACTTTACAAAATATGTGATTAGATAGATTGAAAAATCAATTTTAAATCACGTTGATATTAAATGAATCAAATGTTAATATTATATTCTAGTTAAGTACTAGAAACTTTCCCAATAAAGAAGCACATGAATCTCAAGAAAATCCTCTCCAGCTGACCACATCTTGAGAGTTCTACAATTAGCTGAAAAAGTCCAAGTAATACACAATAGAATTTTTATTGATTTCTGATTCCAAGACAGTATTTGTTGATAGAGCAGAGGCTCTCTCCAAGTCTTTTGCGTATGTGTTTAACTCAGTTAAGATTTCTTGAAAAAGACAATCCTACTTTTTTCTTCAAAAACCCTATTAAGTATCATCAAGTGTGGCACAAGACTAGGAGGTAGATGGCTACCAAAGGTGTCACCCCAATGATGGTGGATATCTTGAGTTGGTCCAAATGGAAAAGATTCCCTGCATCCCTTAAGGTCCTTGATACTGCTCTTTCTTATAGGCAGCTGGCTGTTCCTCATGTCTGGAATACTTTCCTACCTTAACTCTGCCTCCAATTTGCATGTTGTCTCCCATATTAGCCCCTGAGCTCCTTGAGAGCAGGGTCTATTTTTACCTTTCTTTGTGTCTGCAGCACTCAGTACAGTACCTGACACATAATGTAGGCATTAAAAAGATTTATTGACCAACTGAAATCACTACCTCCTCTACAACTTCTAGTTTTGGAGAGGTACTTGGAGCATTGAAATATCAAATGTTTTTCTCATACCCAGTTTTTGTTGGAGCTAGGACATGAACTCAGGTCTAACTGTCTTCAAGGCTGACTATTCACTAAGCCATCTGCCTTTCCTCTTGAATACAATTGCTTCATAAATAACTTGATGAATGAATGAATAGTTGAATCCTTCTTTTAACCTTTAGTCATAACACTATTTTGCTGATTCATGCTTTGTTTTTCACTCAGCTGTGATCATCTGTCCAACAACATAGTAAAGGGCATAGCCTTCTTGACTTAGAGTGAGGAAGACCAGGATTAAAATGGCAACTAAAACACTTCCAGTTGTGTGTCCTTGGAAGAGCCATTGAGCTTCTTTATGGCTTAGTTTTCTCATCTTCAAAATGGAGGGATTGAACTTTTTAGATGCCTTCCACTTCTAAATTTATGATTCTCTCATTCCCTCTCCTTTCTCCATCCAACCTGATACCTTCAGCATGCCTGAAAAATTTCTACAACACCAGTGTTATCTCATCAACCATTGGTTCAGCTGGTTTTCCTGACTTGCCCCTGAAGTCCTTTGAGGCCTCAGTCATACTCACTGGTCAAACAAGGGACTTGAAATAGATGTTTTCTAACATCTTTTTCCAGCACTAATACTCTGTTACTCTTTCTCCCTTGAGCTCAAGAACCTCTAATCCTCTGCAAGTTCTCAATACTAAAAGATGACTTTGTCAGACATTATGGACATGTGTGCCCATCACTCTAACTGACACATGCTTCCCCCTCACACCCCTGAAACAGTTCTGCTTGGTCTCAGCCTGAGATAGTGACGTTTTGCAGAATCACCAGATATGTGTCAGAAAAGACTTCTTATTTCAGTTAGTCCAACCTAAATATGAACTAGAATGCTATTTACATGTCTGAAAAGTAGCCTTCTAGTCTCAGCCTATAGGGGGATGGCAAACCTATGACCTACCAAGGCAGCCTAGCCTTCCTTGAGAACCAACTCCCTCCTCACCCTCTGATTCCACCCCACTGCCCCAATCCATGACCACATTAAGCCCAAGTTGAACTATTTGTGACATCTCTCGATTTTTCTGTCCTCTGGGCCAAGTAGAGCGAATCTAATCTCTCTCCAATGTGACAGCCATTCTTATATGCAAAAACAGGGATCAATCCCTGTGTTTTCTTCTCCAGATAAAACATTCCTAGTCCCTCTGACCACTCCTCTGAAGTCAGAAGACCTGGGCTCAAATTCCATATCTGATGCTACTTTAGGCAAGCAGCTGAATTGCTCTGATCCCCAGTCTTCTGTTTGTAAAATGGGTTGGAATAGATGAGCCTCCCATCCCTTCCAGCTCTGGACTTTATAATGTGTTCATTCAATGAACTGATAGTCTTGAATATTCTTGTCTAAGTTTGTCCTGTTTGTCAGCGTCTTTCCTAAAGTGTCATATGCCAAACCCTACATAAGCCTCTGACTTGACCTGCTCCCTCACTTGTTCTGATGATTAGGTCTTTCTCAATGCAACCTTTAATAATGCAGCTTAGGTCTTTAGGCTGCCACCCTTACACTCCCGTGATTCCCACTAAAGAGACCTCTTATGATCCACTAACAACTGAATTGGGTCCACCCTACAGTATTATCTGCAAAGGTGGGATTGGCCTTTTTCAGACACACATAATGTGAAATCAAAATAAATATGTCTTATGGATTTAACCTTTTCTGTTATTGGTCCTTAAGGATCTTTCAAATAAAAATTAATGAAGCAGAGAGTTATTCCAAGGGGTTTTAGTCCATTTGACTAATAGATTATGTTTACATTTTCTTTCTATTGTAATCAATGCAGCTGCTTTGGGGTTTCTAGTTAGAATTTTGACTCTTGCTTCAACAACCAAATACTTTGTTTCTCTTTCTCAGAGCTATGAATAACCTGGGCTTTGTCCTAGAGTACTTCTGTCAAAGGTCTGCTTCCCTGATAACCACCCTCATGGTACCTCTTCACCCTCTGGAGTTGTGAAACACAATTTGTATTATTGTAAAATATAAGCTCCTTGAGAGAAGGGTAACTTTTTGTTGTAGTTGTTGTCTCTGTATTCCTTGGGTCAAGCATACATTTGCTGCTGGATGCTCCTTGGGTCAAGCATACATTTGCTGCTGGATGCCAGTTAACTGAACTGTACTAAATGGCTTCTGTCAGACTCCCTGGGCCATGGGCCAATTCATGCTGACA
>JAQQSK010008323.1:0-13555 GCA_028658325.1 Potorous gilbertii
GTACATTTGCGGTCGGTTTTTCAGGGCTCTCTGCAACGGAAATCTCCTTCACTGTGTTTCTGCGCGGCTTCCACTGTTCCAGAATTTGTCAGGAGTTCTTTTTACAGGAAATCTATGGGCTGTGGAATCGGAGCTAGCAAATGTGAGTCTTTCTACTCTGCCATCTTGGCTCCGCCCCTCAGCTCAATAATTTTTGAAGGCTCTTTCATATCTATAAGACATTGGTCAAACTTTTTAATCAGCAAATGTACCTTGCAGATTCACAACTCCACACTTTCATTACTCTTTGGAGTCTGAATGTACTTCATGCCTGGAATCCCCTTGGCTCCATAGGTGGGGATGGGTGAGAGATGAGAAACTTAAATTCAATTCAACAAACAATTAATGCAGTCCAGCATAACCTGCAGCCCATGGGTCACTTATGGCCCTCGACCCACTTATGGTTCTCAGCCGGCCAAAGTATTTCCACTAGCACTTGAAAAATTTAGAGGACAACATCTTTTGTATATAGAAGAAATCCTTTGAATCCTTTGGTGAGCAGGTTGTGCAGGCCTGATTTAGTATTTTCTGTGTATGCATAGAACTAGAGGAGATAAACCAATTACATCAGACATAACCTCTGCATTCATGGAGTTTCTAGTCTGATTGGTGGGAGGGCATTGTCACAACATTCCATGAGAATAACATCAGAAAGTTTCAAAGCACAATAAAAGGCCCAATGGGGTGAGACATAGTACATACTTACTTGAAGGTCAAGGATGTTATACTGAAGGAGATAGAATTTAAATTAAGACTTTAGAGGTTGAGAAAGTGCTTGTCTGTCCCCAGGAATTAAGAAGAAAACAAAAAAAGTTGTGGAAGGATTCAACAACATCAGATGAATCTTCTGGGGAGGATAAGGTATGGAGGGTCTGCCATCTACACCAGTGGAGAAGGTAATCATATCAAGATCACTCACATATTAATGGAAGGATCAAAGTCAGATTTAATATGATGGGTAGGAATTCAACTATGGCAAATGAATAGAACCACTAGTTGAGTAATTAGAGAAAAGAAGAACAAGTTTTTTTTTCAATTTATTTTTAGTTTTCAACATTCATTTCCACAAAATTTTGAGTTCCAAATTTTCTCCCCATCTCTCCTCTCCTCCACCCCAAAACACCATGAATTCTGATTACCCCTTCCCCCAATCCTCCCTTCTATCATACCCCTCCCTTCCCTTATCCCCATCTTCTCTCTTTTCTTGTAGGGCAAGATAGATTTCTGTACTCCTATACTATTTCTTATTTCCCAGTTACATGCAAAAGCATTCTCAACATTCATTCCTAAAACATTGAATTCCAACTTCTCTCCCTTCCTCCTTCCTCACACATCCCCACAGAGAAGGCAAGCAATTCAATATAGGCTATATAAGTGTAGTTTTCCTAAAGACTTCCATAACAGTCATGTTGTGAAAGACTAACTATATTTCCCTCCATCCAGTCCTGTCCATCCCTTTATTCTATTCTCTCCTTTGACTTTGTCACTCCCCAAAAGTGTTCACTTCTAATTACCCCCCTCATCTTATTTGCCCTACCTTCTATCATCACCCGCACACTCCACTGATCCCCTTCTCCCCTACTTTCCTATAGCATAAGATAGATTTTCATATCAAATTGAGTGGGCATGCTATTCCCTCCTTACACCAAATGTGATGAGAGTAAGCTTCACTAATTCCCTCTCACCTCCTCCTTTTATCCTCCACTGAAAAAGCTTTTGCTTGCTTTTGTCAAATTTATTTAACTTTTAACATTCACTTTCACAACATTTTGGGTTCCCTCATCCTTGATGGGACTTATCATCAAGGCATGAGTTCATGAAGTCTCCCACTAGGAACATATAGGCACAAATTCACACACACATGCTAACACATACACACGCACACACAGACACACACATATGCACACATACATGTTAACAGACACAAGCACACACACACATGCACACACTCCCAACCCTTTACAATTTTTCTCTTGTCAAACTTTCCTGCCTCATTGCCACGTTGCTCCCCTTGATATCATCTTCACTTCGGTTAAACTTCCCTTTTGTTCCTTACACATTCCACTTCATGTACTGTCTCTGTGTACTGATAAGCCTGCCTTCCATGCTTAAAATGCATTTTCTTTTGCAATCACTCATTTTTTCAAAGCTCAGTTAAAGTATCACATCTTAACTTATTCTTTTTTTACTAATGCGGGGATAGAATCAAGATGGTGGAGTAAAAGGATGAACCTCTAGAAGCTCTGTCCCCACAGCCCATAAAATACCTGTAAAAAATGACTCTAAACAAATTCTAGAGTAGCAGAAACCAAAAAAATGACAGAGTGAAAGAGATTGCCAGCCCAAGGCAGCCTGGAAGGCCAACAGGAAAAGTCTATTGCACCAGGCGTGACCCAGCAAGGGCAGGACTGGAGTGGGCTTCAAGGCACTACAGGCAGCGACTGTGATTTCCAGGTTCCTCAACCCAACTCTAAGGCAGAATCAAAGGTCAATGAGAAAGCTCTTTCACCTGCATGAGAAAGGAGCAGGGTTCTCATTCCCTAGCCTCAGCCCCAGGCGACCCAGGTAGTGGCAGCTTCCATTGTTGTAGTACTGGCCTAAAGACCCTGGGAGAATTGAG
The DNA here is from genome assembly GCA_028658325.1 of Potorous gilbertii. Lineage (NCBI taxonomy): Eukaryota > Metazoa > Chordata > Mammalia > Diprotodontia > Potoroidae > Potorous > Potorous gilbertii. The sequence continues at coordinate 2,660 of JAQQSK010008323.1, forward strand.
CTGCTGATCTGGATCTCAGACCTGAGTGGCAGCTTTGAGATAAGGAGGAGGGGTGTTGACTGGTGTGGTGGAGCTGGTGGAGGCTCTGGAGAGGGAATTCTACTGGCAGATCCTGGGCAGAAAAGAGTGCTTGTAGTTGCTGCCAGACCAGAGTGAAGGTCAGGAGAGGAGCAAATTCCTCTCCCTTGATTGTGCCACCTTGGAGGAACTGAGAATTTATAAGTCCACAGAGGATACCCTCCTCTTGACAAAGAACTTTAAAGTCAAGGAACTGGTTGGGGAAATGCTTCAAAAAGGGAAAAAGAATAAGAGAATAGAAGGCTCATCCATTCCTCAGTTCTTCATCAGTAGGAGGGCGTTGTCCTGGATGGCCTTGGAGGGTTTTTCTTTTCTTGTTCTATCGGCCTTCACCTTTCACTTGGCAATTCAGTTCTTGCCCAGCCTGACTAATATGAAGGATCTGTTTCCTAGAGCAGCATCTTCCCCTCCCAACAGTCTTTCACCCTGAAGAGGATTGCCCAAATGGGAAAATATAATCTACAACAGTCTGAGAGTTTTGACCAATCATCCACTGGGGTAGGAGGAAGGGCTGAAGCTAAAACTCTCATGGAGAACAAGGCTTCCAATCAAGTAGAAACCTGTCAGAAACATTGTCTTGTACTCACCCAGTGTTACTGTATCTGATTGTCGATCAGGAGAAAGCCATTGCTGTCTCCCTATTTCATAATGAGGCTTTCACAGGTCTGGGCTTTCAGCCTTACCTATCAAAATCTCTTGGTAGGGCTTTCCCCCCACTTGTGAAATGAGAATTGCCTATTGAGAAATCAGGATAAGAATAGGTATTTTTCTTCCCAGAAATAGCTCTGAGCCACTTTGGGAACATATTCACCAAAAACATAGTGTTTGACAGCACCATGAAACTGTTCCTATGTATTCGAAAGATAAATGATTCCTTTTCTTGGCACTTTATTGCTTTAAATGCTAAGCCCTCTGGGTGAAACTTTGCTAAGCCAAGACATTTCTTCCCCCACCCCTAACAAACACCTCTTCTCCCTTCTCCTCCCCAGTTCTTTCTCTTTCTGCTTGCTTGCACTTGAATGCTTCATTCATTAAGATCTTTGGGAGCAATGGAAATATTACGGGGGGTATGGAAAGAGGAAAAGGGCTGTCGACAATTTTATTTTTAAAAGGAACTAAGAATAGGGTGAACCTTGTAAAAATAGAATGTGTGCGCACAGCGATGTGCAGACGGCCAACTTCCCCTTCTAAAGTCAGTGTTTGCAGCTTAATGAGGCCTGGGAGCAAGGCTCCTGCACAACTTTTTCTCTGCCAGCTAACAGAGGTCTCAGGAACATGAAAGTGATGTGAGAAAAGGGAGATGGCTCTGCCGCAGCTGTCACTAAAGCAAACTGTTTATCCACTCAGACAACAACTTCTCTTCTCTTCTCTTTTCTTCTCTTTCCTCTCTTCTGGTCTCCTCTCCTCTCTCCTCTCTCTCTCTGTCTCTTTGTCTCTCTCTGTCTGTGTCTCTGTCTCTGTCACTCTCTCTCTGTCTCTCCCCACCCCCCCCCTTCCTCTCTCTCTCCTATGCCTTGTACCTTCCCTTAACCTTCAAAATAATAATAACTCCTACTGTGGTACAGATGAAAAGTTCAAAAACTCTTCGTGGTCATTCTACAAACTAAGAGGTGCAAGCATCACTATTCCCATTTTATGTTTTTTCTTTATTTTTCAAAATTTATTTATTTAGGCTTTCAACATTCATTTTCACAAAATTTTGAGTTCCAAATTTTCTCCCCATCTCTCCCCTCCTTCTACCCCAAAATGGCAAACATTCTAATTACCCCATTACCAATCTGCCTTCCAACTTCCCTCCCTTCCCTTATCCCTATCTTCTCTCTTGTCCTGTAGGGCAATTTCTGTACTCCATTACCTGTATTTCTTATTTCCTAGTTGTATGCAAGAACAATACTCAGTAGTTGTTCCTAAAACTTTGACTTCCAACTTCTCTTCCTTCCTCCCTTCCCTCCCATTCCCATTGGGAAGGCAAGCAATTCAATATAGGCCATATACATGTAGTTTTGCAAATGACTTCCATAACAGTTGTATTGTGGAAGACTAACTATACTTCCCTCCATCCTGTCCTGCTCTCCATTTCTTTTATTCTCTCTTTTGACCTTGTGTCCCTCCGCAAGAGTGTTGACTTCTAATTGCTCCCTCCTCCCACTGCCCTCCCTTCCATCATACCCTCATCCTGATTATCCCCTTCTCCCCCACTTTTCCTGTATTGTAAGATAGGTTTTCATACCAAAATGAGTGCATTTTATTCCTTCCTTGAGTTGAATGTGATAAGAGTCAGCTTCATGTTTTTTCTCTCAACTCCCCTCTTTTTCCCTCCACTGAAAAGTCTATTACTTGCCTCTTTTATGAGAGATAATTTACCCCATTCCATTTTTCCCTTTCTCCTCCCAATATGCTCCTCTCTTACCCCTTAATTTCATTTTTAGATAGATATGATCGCATCCTATTCAATGCACCTTGTGCTGTGTGTGTGTGTTTGTGTGTGTGTGTGCAATCCCACCAACTACCTAGATACTGAAAAAAGTTTCAAGAGTTACAAATATTGTCTTTCCATGTAGGAATGTAAATGGTTCAAATTTAGTAAGTCCCTTATGATTTCTCCTTCCTATTTACCTTTTCATACTTCTCTTGATTTTTGTGTTTGAAAGTCAAATTTTCTTCTCAGCTCTGGTCTTTTCATCTAGAATGCTTGAAAGTTCTCTATTTCATTGAAAGATCATTTTTTCCCCTGAAGTGTTAATACTCAGTTTTGCTGGGTAGTTGATTCTTGGTTTTAGTCCTAGTTCCTTTGACTTCTGGAAAATCATATTCCATGCCCTTGAACCCCTTAATGTAGAAGCTGCTAGATCTTGTGTTATCTTGATTGTATTTCCACAACTTGAATTGCTTCTTTCTAGATGCTTGCAATATGTTCTCTTTGACCTGGGAACTCTAGAATTTGGCTACAGTGTTCCTAGGAGTTTCTCTTTTTTGTATCTCATGTGATTGATGAATTCTTTCAATATTTATTTTGGCCCCTGGTTCTAGAATAACAGGGCAATTTTCCTTGATAATTTCATGAAAGATGATGTCTAAACTCCTTTTTTGGTCATGGCTTTGAAGTAGTCCTATAATTTTTAAATTGTCTCCCCTGGATCTATTTTCCAGGTCAGTTGCTTTTCCAATGAGTTATTTCCCATTGTCTTCCACTTTTTCATTCTTTTGATTTTGTTTTGTGATTTCTTAATTTCTCATAAAGTCATTAGCCTGCATCTGTTCCATTCCAATTTTGAAAGAGCTATTTTCTTCAATGAGCTTTTGAACCTCCTTTTCTATTTGGCTAATTCTGCTTTTTAAAGCATTCTTCTCCTCATTGGCTTTTTGAATCTCTTTTGCTAATTGAGTTAGCCTATTTTAAAAGGTCTTATTTTCTTCAGCATTTTTTTGGCTTTCCTTTAGCAGGTTGTTGACCCATTTTTCATGCGTTTCTTGCATCTCTCTCATTTCTCTTCCCAATTTTTCCTCCACCTCTCTTACTTGATTTTCAAAATCCTTTTTGAGCTCTTCCATGGCCCGAGCCCATTGAATATTTATTTTGCCTGTTTCGGATACAGAAGCCTTGAATTTTATGTCTTTCCCTGATGGTAAACCTTGTTCTTCCTCATCCATAAGGATAGGAGAAGATATCTGTTCACCAATAAAGTAACCTTCTATAGTCTTATTTTTTCCCTTTTTTGGGCATTTTCCCCAACAGTTACTTGACTTTTGGGTCCTTTTTCAAGAGTAGGGGATCTGTAAGATCAGTTCCTCCAAGGTGGCACAGTGAAGCGTTTGCACTGGTCTGGGAACAAGCCAAAATTTTTGTGCCCAGAATTTGAGTAGCAGAGTTTCCTCTTTACAACCACCTCACCTCCAGTTCTGCCAAGCCAGCACTGAGGGCTGAGATTCAGATAAGCTGTGGGGGCAGGGCTGTCATTCAGTGTGAGATAAACATCAACTGCTCAAATCCCCCAAGAGCATTAGGTGGGGGCAGGGCCTCTAGAGGGCTGAGGTAAGAATCAGCTGCTCAGTGCCCCCAGGGGTTTTACTATCCAACAATGGATATGCGCTGCTGTAGTGGCTGCTATGGAAGCTGCTGCCATCTGCCCAATGTGGCTTCTGCTGCTGCTGCTTGAGGCCAGAGCTATGGAAAGACCCTTCTCCCTTCTTAGTAAGTTTAAAAAAACCCTGTCACTGACCTTTGGAGCCTGTGAGTTGAGGAAATCTGTGAACCACTGCTACTACAATTGGGGATTCCTCCCCCAAGGCCTGCTCTCATCCCTTCCCAGAGCTGCACTGCAAGGCCATGGCTGGGCTAGGCTCAGCTCTGCATCTGGTGCAACAGACATTTCTCGTTGGACTTTCAGTTCACCATGGGCTGGAAATTCTGGAAATCTCCTCCACTCTGTTGTTCTGTGGCTTCTACTGCTCTAGAATTTGTTGAGAGTCTTTATTTATAGGTATTTATGGACTGTGGGGGAAGAGCTAATATAAGTGCATCTTTCTACTCTGCCATCTTGACTCCACACCCCACTATTCCCATTTTAAAGATGAAGAAACTGAGACTCAGAAAAAGTAGAATATGTGTGTGGGAGGGGAAAAATCACATTAGACTTGGAGCTGAAAAGCTCAAATAAAAGTTCTAAAGTTCTAGCATTTACTAACAGTTAGCAGCATGAATCTTCAGGAAGTTCTCCTCTGTGAACCTTGATTTCCCCATTTAAAAATAAGGAAGCTTCAAATAATTTTATAGTCCCTTTTCAGACTTTTCATTCTATGAATTGCTTTAGCAGTTAGTCAATAAAAATGTAATAAGTGCATACTGCGTCAGGTATGGTGTTAAACAATCCCTAACCTCAAGGAGCTCACAGGCAATGGAAACAACATGAAAGTAATTCTATACAATCATTATATGTATATTACACACATACATATATAATATATATATACACAAATACACATATACACTTACATATATGTGTGTGAGTGTATGTGTGTATGTGTATACGCATACAGAGAGAGAGAGAGAGAGAGAGAGAGCAAGAGAGAAGAGTGTGATGCTATAATTCACGGGGATTGAGCAGTAAGGCTTCTTGCAAAAGGTAAAGCTTTCACCAAATCTTCAAGGAGACCCAGAAAGTCAACAGATGGAGATCAAGTGTTTAAACATTTAAGCATTACAGGCATGGCACACATCTAGGGGAAGGGATGTCTCTTGAATCACCATTGAGTTTTCTTTCCATTGAATCATGCCAAGAATTCAAATAAAAGTACTAGAGATGGCAAAGTGATCTTGGTTTCTGGGCAGAAAGTGGGCAAAAGTCATCAACTTCACCCTTTTTAACCTCACTCATAGGTTGATTTGTATTTGATTTGAATTTGATTTGAATTGATTTGATTTGATTTGAAAAGAGTATCATGACCCAGTCTCACCTAGCTCCTGGATAGTTTGATTAGGTGGAGTAGCTGAGATAAGAAAGTAACCTTGCCAGTAACCTAAGAATATAACCTCAATCAATAGCATCATAGATATAGAGTTGGAGGAAACATCATTCTATGGAGAAGAAAACTGAAACAGAATAAGGTGATGTAACTTGCTCAAAATCTGATAAATACTAAATAGCAGAGCTAGGATTGGAAGGAATTAAATTAAATATTGGACCATAACTCAGAGTTTGAACTGAGAGAGTATGGACCATCACTGAATGAAAATCAGTTCAATAGAGAGACTTCAAAATTCCTGGAATTTTCTGTAGCTAGCTGACTGGGTATAGTTTGTGGAGATTTACATCACAAAAGAGCAGAAGATAATTTTTGTGCTGTAATGTTAATGTAAGATTAATGGTGGTGATGGTAGGGGAATAGTTAAAGATCTTCTCTGCCCATTAATATGCCTCAATACTTTTTGTTAATTTCTATTGAGACCCTGGGTCAGAGGGTCATGTCCTCCAGCTCTGAGAAAGGTATAAATACTCTGAGCTGAGGCATATTCATTGGAAGCATTTGGCCAGATGAGACTCTGGGTAGATGGTAAGGAGCCTGCAGGCTTTGAAAATCCAGATTTTGGTGCTTCTTTCTGGTAACTATGTATGTATGTATGTAATGGTCAGGCAGTAGGATCTGTCTGTTGATCTGTGATGTACGTATTGCTTATATCAGAGACGTGTTGGAAGTCCTGTCTGTTGGTCTTTATTTCTGTTTGTATTTTCTCTGAAGTTCAGGGTGCTGACTTTTTCTCCTGAACTAAGTGAATTGATACATGTGCTTGATTAAAGTGACTATTGACCTATCAAAAGTAGCTTTCCTTTTAGAAAAACAGATCTAAGAACCTGCACAGCAGACCCTCCTGTGTGTTCCTGGGTCATGCTCACTTCTGTCACTACTTGAAACTTCACAGCCATTTCCTTCTCTAATTTGAATTAAGACCAATAGAGATTAAGTTACTTACCCAGGGTCACACAGCTAGTGAATATCTGAGATTAGATTTGAATTTAGCACATTCTGAGGCCAGTTCCAGTGCTTTCACACTAAGTCATCTATCTGTCTCTCAACATGAATGATAGTCAAAATTTCTATAGCACTTACTAGGTGTCAGGCATTGCACTAAGCATTTTACAATTATTATGCTATTTGAGTCTCACAGCAACCCTAGAAGGAAGGTCCAATCATTATCCTCATTTTTACAGATGAGGAAATTGAGGCAGGCAGAAGCTAAGTGACTTGCCCAGAGTCACTCAACTGGTAACTATTTGAAGCTGCATTTAAACTCATGTCTACTTTATTTCTTGGCACTCCATCTACTGTGTCACCTACGTAGGAGTTTTACTGCATCTTAAATTCAACTCACTTTCCCCTGCCAGGTGTCATTTTTCTCATGTATAAAATGGAGAACACATTCCTTCTAGGCCTACTGTGAACATAGTATTGTTTAAATCTGAATGCACTCACAGTAGAAATGAGAGCTATGCTCATCCCTAAATGGTTTACATAAAGTCATGGCAGACACATTGATCCTTTGGCTGTCTTCTGAAACTATCAGTCAACGAATTTGTGGATAGTCCAAATTTGACAGTTATTGGGACAAGGAAGGATACAAACAGTGCCCTAACTAAAGATTGCTTTTCCAGTATTTTGTGAAGCCCCAAGTTTATTCTCTAACCTGAAGGCACCCTAAAGGCCTATCCCCCCTTATCTAGAACTTATACCAAAAAAATCATGTTTGTCTTCTTTATGCTGTTCCCCAGGTCCTTTTTTTTTACTCTGTATCCTTCTGTCCTGTCTTTAAATCCTTTTATCATAAAAATTTTGTCTCCCTCATCCTGTATCATCTTGTCCTGTCTTTAATTTTTAACCTCCATAGAAGGCTCTAAAACTACATAATCATTCTGAGGCCTCTATAAAATCATAACTCCCCCAAATATTGGAGTCTCACTTAGCTTTCTTGCTAGGAGACCCGCACTTATTTTGTATCAATAAAGCTCCCAGTAGCTACAGAGATGGTCTAAATGAATTCTTTCATACCTGAAACTCTACCAACTCCACCAACTACCAACTATAAGCTCATAATATAGTATGAAAGAAAAGTTCTCTGACAGTCAGAATTCAATTCATTTGAACAAACTTTTATTAAACTCCTACTTCATATAAGTGGGATGCTTGCCCTTTACTTAGCCTAAATTAAAGACAGAGAGAAACAGGAATGGTGGTGTATCTTCCAAGTTCCCCTTCCCTGGGCCAGCCTGAGAAACTGATGAAATAAAAATCCATGGGTAAGAGCTTCAGGACCAATGTGTTTGCAAAGCCAGAACTTGGAACTCTATCACAGTGCTCCTGGTGCAGATTTAAGAGCATACCAATTCTCTTTCAATTTGCTTGAGTCTTTTCCTCCTTACTGGTAAAGAGTTTCTAGCCATAAAATAAACCAGCCGTGTTCTGAAAATGAGTGCCATGTCAGGAAGAAAATAAACATAGCTTCCTTTTTATCCTGTGCTTCCTCCACTGCCTAAGAGTCCCCCTCCCTTCCCACTCTTTCCCCTCCAGTGGGGAGCGGGCTGCGGCCAGTCAGATAAACCTGGCCTCAGATACTGGGCAGGTTCATAGTTGTTTATCTAAGTAAGCTGTCCCTTACTAACCAATTAACTTTATCACACTTTAGTTAATAAAAACACTGACGTGTTGGCTGATAACCCCTGGAACAATAAGTCTGGGGCAGGCCCTTTAATCCTTTATTTACCAGAAACATCTCTAGCAGAGTATTTTTAGGCAGAATAGCATTTGGTTCCATGGAAAATGAAGCTGTATCAAGTGCAGCCCTACTTACTCAAAATATCTCATTTCTCTCTAGGGGCTGCTCAGATTCAAGAAAATGAACAATCAGAAAACCTGGTTCATATCCTGACACTAACTTATTGTGTGACTTTTGGGAAGCTCCAATACCTCTCTGGGTCTCGGTTTCTCATTCTGTAAAATGGTGTCAGAACAAAGAGTTGTAAGAGATATCACATTTGATTGTACTAACTTGTACCTAAAGCCTTATCCTCAGCCATCCAAAATCTACATGAAGTCCTCCAAGCATTGTAAAGCTCCTTATCTTTGGAAAACCATTCCATTTTTGAGTGGTGACAATTATTGGAAAATGAATTGTTACATTTGATTAACATCCTCTTCCTTGAAACATCACCCCCTAAGATAAGTCCTGACTTGTGGTTCCAGGAAGAACAAGTTTCCCTTAAGACTTCTCTTCTCCCCATACAAACACCTCATCATATTCAATGATACTCAAAAGGCAAGGTATCCCATGTCCTGATTACCCTCCAGTTTGTCACCCTGCTTTAGAAAATCTTTGAAGGGCCCTTTTAGCTCACATTGTTGCTGTTTGTCCCTCCTTTTTGAAGAGAATCAATGATATTAGGCCTTGACTTGTGCATGAATTGGATTCAAGCCAGGTCAAATTGCATAAAGTCCTGAGCCTCACTCTCTCTTCCTGAGTCATTGAAACCCAGTGGCAAAACAGAAGTCAGGATGAGTAGTGATGGCCCAAAATCCAATGGATGACCTAGGGCATCTTTGATACCTGATCAGTCTCTAAGCTCTTCTCATGCCTGCATCAGGCTCCTTCGTGGCCATTGGAACAAATTATTCTCATCTGCCACTTCTACTGGGGCAAGGGAGTCTTCACATGTTTGGGTAAGACAACTCCCTAACTCACAGATGGATTTGAACCAATTGCCAGTCAATTACCCTCAACAGCATTCCCAGTTGCACAGGCATTACCTTCTGGAAGTCACAGATGAGAGTTACTGAACTTTCATACTGACAATACACATAACAATATATCTTGCGTTTGATGATTGTAGACTGTTTTATACGTACATGATCTTATAATAATATGTGGTTATTATTAATCAAGGAAGATATTGTTATCCCTATTTTAATAGGGATAGTATGAGACAATTGAGGCTCAGATAGGTGAGGCCACAGAGGATCCTTGAGTCATGAATGTTTAGACTGGAGAAGAAAAAAACTCAGGAAGGACCTGGGAGTTTTTTGAAGTGTTCAAAATTTTGTTGTATGGGAAGAGGAATTAGATCAGCATTGTCTTCAGGCATTTGACTATATGTAAGCCTGATCGTATAAACCAAGGCCAAGTCTTGTTCTGTTTGACCTTGAAGGACAGAACCAAGGTTGATGAGTGGAAATTTAAGAGAAGAAAAATAGGTGGGAGGGAAGGGGGAGACAGTCACTCCATACTCCCACCCCTCCCCATTCAGAGCTTTTCCAAAATAAAATGGGCTGCTCTGGCAAGCAGTGACTGTCTCCTCATAGGGAGTCTCCAAATCAATCCCACATGGCCTCTTGGAGGAGGGATTTTTCTTTGGGCAAAGGTAGAATGGACAGTAATTATTAGGAATCTGCACCCTAAGCCAACTGATTTGGGGGTGAAGAAGGGCTTATATAAGGACTGATCACCTATAAGACTGCAAGGTATGCAAGAATACTGTGAATTTGCTGAATTTCTTGGTGAGGAGGGAAAAAGATATGGTAGGCACAAAGATAACAGTAGTAAGGATGGAGATACAATGCAATGAATTTTAGTGGAGAGCGGGCGGAGCCAAGATGGCAGAGAAGAAAGACTCACATTTGCTAGCTCCAAACCCACAGCCCATAGATTTCCTGTAAAAAGAACTCCTGACAAATTCTGGAACAGTGGAAGCAGTGCAGAAACACAGTGAAGGAGATTTCCATTGCAGAGAGCCCTGAAAAACCTACAGTAAAGGTACCCCGGACGGCGTCAGGGACCTGAATCTCCGGTGGCCGTGAAGGTCCCTCCACCCACAGACGCACAGGTCAGTGAGAGAGACGGGCTAAGAGGGGAGCAAGGTATATCCGGGACGCGGACCCCCTCAGGAGGTGGCGGCCGTGGCAGAGGCAGAGGCAGCTCCGCCAGAGGCAGGCAGGAGCTCCATAGCAGCTCCATTACAAAAGGTCTCTGCATAAATCCCCTGAGGGAACTGAGCCTGAGAGGTGGCCCTGCCCCCACCTGAGAACCAGCAGATAAGCTCCCACTGAAGAGCAGTCAGGCCTGCCGCCAAAAGCACTGAGGCTGGGGAGCAGCATTTGAATCTCAGACCCCAAGCACTAGCTGGGCAGACCTAGGCTGGGCTGGAGAGGACTCTCAGAAGTCAAGTAACTGACTGGGAAAATGCCCAGAAAAGGGAAAAAAAATAAGACCATAGAAGGTTATTTTCTTGGTGACCAGAAGATTGCGCCATTCCTCTCCGACGATGAAGAGATCTG
>JAQQSK010008324.1:0-13555 GCA_028658325.1 Potorous gilbertii
TTAAATTATAGATTATTGGTAGGGAAACATCCAAGGTTAAGTCCTAGGCATAGGACTTTAGACCAACAACAAGTTAAGGTACTTTAATTCTTAGTAATATTGTGGAGACAATTAGGTTAAGAGCTTGTGAAGTTAGCAACATAAATATTATTTGTGTCTCAGCTGGTTAATGTTTAAAGAAAATTTCCTTTGTGTTCCATATTATAAATGCTTTAAAAAGAAGTATCACTTGACCAAAAGTTTGAATTCTTTTATCTGTTATAAACTGTCTTAAAAAGTGAAAAATAAAATTATAGAAAGGTATGTATATATATATATATATATATATATATATATATGTATCTATCTGTCTGTCTATCTCTATCTATTTAGATGGAGATGGATATAGATACAGATAGATATATTTATATATATATATATATATATATACACAGACATATACATACATACACACATATGTGTGTATATACAAATACATGCATACACACATATATACATGCATTTGTATGTAAATATACGTACACATATTATATCTTTATATATATTTTATAGATGTTTAATTTATGCATATATTAAACCTTTATCTATGTATTTATTTTTTATGTGTTATTATAATGTATATATGCATACCTAAAGAAACTAGTTAGTTTAGTGGATAGAGCACTAGTCCTAGAGTCAGGAATACCCGAGTTCTAATCTGGCCTCAGAAATTTACTAGCTTTGTGATCCTGGGCAAGTCACTTAACCTCTGCCTGCCTTAATATGGTGGAGAAGGAAATCGCAAACCACTCCAGTATCTTTATCAAAAAACTCCATAAACAATATGGTCCATGGAGTCATAAAGAGTCAGACCCAACTGAACAATGACAGATATGCACATCTATATAAATGTATATGTCTATCTCTATATATTTACTTTTCTAATCTAACCTTAATCTCTCTCATGATCTCTATTTCTCATCATGAGTGTCTCCTAGGTAACTTCACACATCTATCCTCATAAATGACCTCTCAACAATTAATGTATCTAAAATTATAAGTATTTCATTTCCTCTCCTTAGCTCATCATTCTTCCACTTTTTTCTCTGTGGTTGTTGATTTTATTACTCTTCTTCCATTCATCTACATTCACTTGGAACTAGCCTTTGCTCTTATCTTTCCTTCCTATACAAATGTAGTTGCCAAATCTTGTCTGTGTGATCTCTTACAATTGTCCTTCCCACCTCTAGGGTTCCCATGCTGGTCCAAGTAACCTGTACTATTACTATAGTTATTTCACCTATCTAGAATTCACTTTCCTCAACTGTGAAATAAGGTGATTGAACAAGACAGGCTCTAATAGCAAAAATAACAACATTTATATGGTACTTGAAGATTTGCAATGTGCTTTACAGAAATCTCCTTTGATTCACAAAACAAACCTGGGAAGTAGGTACTGTTATTATCCAGTGACTTGTAAGATCCTTTCCAGCTCTATCTCCCTAACTCTGAAACTTTTCCTTCATATGACCGTCTAAAACACTATTTTCCCATGACACCTACTTCATACAAGCATTTGAATATATATCCCTATTACTTCGAGGGTAAAATGCAAACCCCTTAGCACGACATGTCAAGCCCTTGATAACATGTTCTTACCTCATCTAACTCAGCTTCATTTGCTCTCTGTTCTAGTTGTACTGCCCTCATTCCGATTTTCTGTTAGCAACATCCTATCTCCACAATATTGAATTTTTGCATTCCTTAAAAGCACATTCAGATGCCATTTCTTACATGAAGCATCACCTGACCATCTTTTATGAGTTATCAGTGCTCTCTCTCTCTCTCTCTCTCTCTCTCTCTCTCTCATAGTTTTTCTGGCTTACTTTCTATCTAATTTGTATTTATGGGGTTGATTTGTTTCAGTTGCATGCAGTTTTTTGTAACCCAGTTTAGGTTTTTCTTGGCAGAGATGCTGGAGAAGTTTGCTATCTCCTTCTCTTGCTCATTTTACTGCTGAAAAAATAAAGGCAAACAAAGTCAAGTGACTGTTTAGGCTCATATGAGTAAGGTTTTGAAGCTTGATTTGAACTCAGGAAGATAAATATTTCCGACTCCAGGCTTGGTGCTCTATCTACTGTGCCACCTAGCTGCTCCCATTTATATTTAGTCACTCAGTAAAAGATTGTGTTTCCCTCAGAATAATTTAGGTTCCTTGATAACATAAGTTATATATAAGACAATCTCTTCCTTCAAAGTGCTTAAGTAGGGAAGATAAAACATAAAAGAAATGTAAGAAGCCTTGGGTGGGAGTACCAGCACTTAGCATAGAGACTTACTTACACACAACCAGCCTTTAATAAGTGTTTGTTGCATGGAACCAAGATGGCATATATAGGCTACAATTGGATCAGGCCTTGAAATCTTGCCCATGTGTCCAAATATATCACCCTTTCCTCTATACTATGATTTCATAATTCTAATTGTTTCAATCAGTAAGCATTTATTAAGTGCCAACTATGTGAGGGAATAAAGAATAATATGCTTTAGGGCATATTTTATGAAGGCATTGTATTAAGAGAACACCCAACCTACTTCATGCCTTAAAGAAAAGAATTTCCTATTAAGATATGCTTATGTTGCCATCTTGTTTCTCAGTGAAGATCCCCAATAAGGAGAAACCCATTACATTACAAAGCAGCCCATCCATTCATGGCTCAGTTAAGTTTTTAAGATTTTTGCCTGACCTCATATTAAAATTCTCTTGGTTGTAACTTCCATCCATTTCTCCTGGTTCTGTCCTCTGTAACCAAAGAGAATAAGCATACCACTTCTTCCAGATGGTAGCCATTTAAATATTTGAAATAGTATCATGTTCCTCCAAGTCTTCTCTTTTCCATGCTTAATAGATTCAGCCCTTTCAATTGATCATTCAGCATACACTTCACCATCCTGGTTGACTTCATCATTATATAAAGGTGATAGAATTTGAAATAGAGCAGATATATTACTGTATTATAGCAATTTAGTATTCCTTAATATACTACTGATGAAGCACTCATTCAGAATCTTTGAAATAACCTTATTCTTATGGAATCACAAGCTATTAGAGTTAGGAGGGGATTTAGAAATAATTTATTCCAGCCTTATAATTTTACAGATTAGGAAATTGTGTCAGGGAAAGGGGAGGAAGTTGGACCAAGTCGTCAAATTGGTTTCTCTAGAGCATGGGTGGGGAACCTGTGGACTTGAGGCCACATGTGGCCTTCTAGGTCTTCAGTTGGGGTCATTTGCCTGAGTCTAAGTTTTACAAAACAAATCCTTTTATTAAGAGGATTTGTTCTGTGAAATTTAGATTCAAAGGGCCACACTTGGGAACTTGGGGGGCACTTATGATCTCAAGGCTTCAGGTTCCCTACCCCTGGTCTAGAGGTTAGACAATAATCTATATTCCCCTCTATAAAGTTTTCTTAGTTCATTAAACAAAATCCATTGTGATAATATGCAAAATCCCTTTGCAAACCTTAAGGCTTTCAAGTATGATTGCTATTATTGAAATTATTTTAATGGGATAGTTTGAGATAATATGCAAATTACTTTGTAAACCTGAAAACTCTCAGCTATAATTATTGACTATTTTTAATGGCATGGTTCTAACTACACGCTTATCAAGAATGAGCCCAGAAAACCCCTTCCAAATAGTCATCAAATAAAAGAACATTCTTGGGTTTGAAATTCTCTTTCTGACCCAAAAGTCTTAATGAGTTTCCATTTTTGCAGCATCATATGGATAATCCTAGATGAGAGTGGGAATTTAAAATAAAAGAACCTATCTATTTCTAAATTTATGTAATCGTCCATTGTTTTACATGGGTGATTCTACCAGACAGTGCTTTCATTGTTGGGCACAGTCTGTACTAGCTATAGTTTTGCCCATTATTCATGAATTAAATCACTTTCTTCCTTAGCTATGATCTCACTTCTTCTAGACGCAGGCTGATTTCTTCCAGGTCCTGAGACTATGCCAGGAATAATTTGTGTGGTTACTCTATTAACTTCAGCATTTTAAATATCTCCCTTGTCTTCTGGGTCTCCTATGCTTTTGCAGTACTCAGTTTCTTCAGTTTCTCATTAATTACTGGGCTTAATTCTTGAGTTTGAACTGAATACTTATTTGAAGATTATCAGTTTAGAGGGAGTTGAGACATCAGAGGTCATTTAATCCAATCCTCTCATTTTGTACAGAGGAAACTACAACCAAGCTGGTTGTGAGCTCCCCAATACATCACAGGTGACAAGAATCAAAGGTGGGAGCTGAACACAGGTCTTCTAGCTCCAAAGCAAATAAGTGCTCTTTTCCTTGTATCCTATTGTCTTTCTCCTGCTAGGACCCTGACATTTGAGACTTCTCCAAACTCATTACTACTTTCAGAAGCAGACATCTCAGTCCCCAGCTATGATGCATTAAGACTTCCTCCAATGCTAGAAATAAAACACTTTTTCCCATTCTGAAACTTAGTTTTGAAAGAATTTCAATGGCTGCCTTCCCTATCTTTCATTTCCTTTCATACCATAAGCCTGAAAAGAAATAAATGGTCATCTATCTCCAGGACAATAATCCTGTCATTAACTGTAGAAATTGGAAATAAAATGCAATATTTATCAAAATATGGTAGATAACATGGGTTTCACACAATGTTGCATTCTTTAAAAAAAATATAGTGACTTTCTTTTTTTTAAGAAAGTAATTTGGATCCATAAAAAGTTACTGAGAGTGCAAATACCTAAGCATTCAATATAATACCAGAACAAATAGAATCGATTCAATGATGAATAATCAATCAGATAGTCAATTATGAATTTTTCAATTAAATTTAATTCAAAAGCTCTCATATCCTGTGTTCTATGTTCTAATGTTCCTTCCATCCCTTACATTCTAAGTTCTAGTTCTACTTGAATGAAATTTACTATCTGTGTGAGTCTCCTCAACTACGAAATGGAGTTAATAAAATACCTGCCTTCCTAGATTGTAGTGCCAATGTGATATTCACACTACCTATGGCAGCCATGAAAATGCTGGCATAATTCTGAATCACAAAATACAAAAGAATCTCCATATTAAAGACAAAACCAAAATAGTCATTCAGACACGAGAAAGCCAAACCCCAACACCAAAAAGCCAACTCCATCATAGTAACAAAGAAATCTATACTCAGTAACAATGCAGAGGGCAGCACCATCCCCAAGCCTTCTCTTTTCTAGGGAACAAACCAGCTACCTTAAACAAATCACAAACAGGTTCCCTGAAACAAAACCACAACCAAGCTTTCCCACTCATGGTAGTTTCTGCCTTTTCCAGCTATGACTGCTCCCTGACCAACTTCTCAGCTCTGCTCTAGTTGTGAGTCTTGTATTCTACCCTTCTTGCTCTACCCTTTCGTTTTCCATTTGACTTGACTCATGATTCATTCAGGCTTCTTTTTAACTTAAGCAGGTCCCATGGGCCTATTGATGAATGTGAAAGATCTTCCCACTAAGAAGCAAAATTACATTAACAACGGACAAGAATGCACTATCAATACATAGGGTTGTTGTCAGGATGAAATGGGATAATATTTGTAAAGCTCGGTGCCTGACCTGGAGCATATGCCATATAAATTCTTATTCCTTTCACTTAGTTTCTTGGTGAAAACATTCCATATTCTTCTGTGAATAAGAAAAAACAAACAAACCAAGCATGTTGTTGCAAGACTCAGAAATACTATGGCAATAGAGGAGGAGCAAGAGATTTGTTTGTTTAAAATCAGGTCAGGAATGCAAAGGGATCTGCTCAGTTTGAAATAATTTCATTGTCTGTTTCCTATCTACAGGCTTTGTTCCCATCTCTTTCACATTTCTCCTCTTTTCTTTCCTTTTAACTGTAGCTAGCCAAATGATCTAAACTCTAATACCAATCTGATAGCCTCAGGCAGATTAACACAACCTTTAATTTGCCCTAATTCAAATGAGACCTCTAATAAGGGATAAGACTTTATGTGAAATTTATCTAAGGAGATATATTTAGTAAGAGAGAGACCAGGGAATATTTTATCAACTAAAAATTATGGTAAGTTGAGAGACAATGGAAGAAAGTATCCAACAGCTGTGTTGCTGAAAGAATGTCACGTTAAGAAGAGAGCCAATGGACAGGGCTGAACTTGCCCAGCCCTGGTGTGACCTTGACCCCTGGACCAACTGACATTCTGAAAGAGCAACTCTCTGCAAGAGAGTATGCAAGTAGTAGGACTAGAAGATGTGTCCTATCTCTCGAAATCAATCAAAAGAGAAGCATTAAACATTTATTGAACACAGGCCTATCGTTTTCTGTCTGTATCTATTTCTGTGTCTGTCCTTGTGTCTGTCTATGTCTTGGTATCTTTATCTCCCCTCTTCATTATCCTTAACTTTATCCATATATTTATCCTATGCCCCGATAGACTGGGAATTCTTTGAGGGTAGCGACAATATTGATTTACATACAGAAGGAGTTTAATAGGGGTGGCATTACCGAAAAATATTCAGAATACTCTCTGGGGAAATTAGCTTCACCTTTCCAGGCCTTTGTATCATTATCTGACAGGGATTTTACAGCTCATTACAAGTGTATTACTGTGTGTATTCTTAAATTCCATTTTGCTGTATTGATCTGTGTATCCATCCCACCCACCAAATGGAATGAGGGACATGCCACTGTCAGAAACTCCTCCTGCTATGTGACTTTCAGATCTCTAGTCATGTAGGGTCTTCTTGGGAAAGAATCAGACCTAAGATAAATTTGTGATTTCCCCAAATTGGAATTTTTAATGGGAAATTTACAATCTACCCTCAAATCACTGACTGCCCAGTAGTGACAATCTAGAGACAAAACATACAACTATTAAGTACATTCTATTTTCAGAGCATTATGTTAGGTACAGAGGGGGATGGAACATTTAGAAAAGATAAAATGTCTGCCCTTAAGGAACATGATTCAAGCAAGCATTAAACATCAAGTTAGACTAGTACAAAATGAATACCTTTCTCAGCAGCCTTTAGAACATCTTCAGCACCTGCGCAATATTTTATTGACTGGATTTGGGAAAGAGCATCAGAGATCCTTCCAGATCTACATGGAAGATGCCATAACTCTGTGACTATATAAATGTAGAGACTTCAAATTCTCATTGGTGGGATGGAGTACAATACATGCCTGATTGAGAGCTATGACCTGGCTTCATGTGCCAACTTTACTGGAAATGGTTTGAGAGACCTTGGGCAAGGCATTTCATATTTGTGGTTCTCATTTTCTCCCTTGCTAAAAAGAAGGCATTGATCTAAATCCTTAGCCATTTGTAAAAATTATCCTGTACCTCATCAACCATCTGGTGAAGCCTGGAGACCTCTTCTCAGGATAATATTTTGTAAATGTATAAAGCAAAATGCACAAGAGTGTAAAATTAACTCAAATACCTTGAAATAGAGTTGCCCATATATGTGTGTGTATATATATATATATGTATATTTGTGCATATATGTACATATTTATGTATATAGACTATATATAAACACCTATATACACATGCATATGTATATAGATGAATATAAATGTAGCTATACATATCTACCTATGTGCATGCATACAAATATATAAATGATAGACTAATAGATATTTTTCAGTCACGTACGACCCTTTATGACCCCACTATGGGATTTTCTTAGCAAAGAACCTTGCCATTTCCTTTTCCAGCAGACTAAGGCAAAGAGATTGAGTGACTTGCCCAAGGTCATGCATCCAGTAAGTTTCTAAAGCTGAATTTGAATTCAAGTCTTCTTGACTCCAGTACTCTATCCACTGAGCCATTTAGTTGCTGCACATACATATGCATGCACACATACAGACACACATATATTCATACATATCTATATGCATTCACATATCACTATCTAACTATATAAAATAAACACACTGTTAAGAGAATTAGAATTAGGAGGCACATTCAGGGTCAACTAACCCAACTGTTTTATTCCAAAGCTGAAGAAATTGAGGCCCACAGAAGTGAATTGAAATGGCCAAGACTGAATTGCAAATAAGTAAGCAGTAGGAGCAGGGTTGTGAACATAAGGCCTAGAAATCCAAACACATCATTCTTTTCAGTGAACCACACTGCCTCAATGTCTCTTCTAGCTTTAAAGCTACGATCTTAGATCTTACATTTTAAAGACATTAATTCTCTCTGTAGCTAATTAGATAAAGGATTTGGAGCTTCTATAGCTCTACCCTTCACAGAATATATGTCAGTGACCACTTGCCAATAGAGCCAGAGAAAAAATTTACAAGACTGACACGGTCATCTTACTCCCTACCTCCATGAAGTAGAGCAGGCAAATGAAAGCGATGGAATGGGTAGATCTACATTGTCAGGTTTTTTGCAATGCTCATTGATTTCCCTTAGAGAAAAGAGGTCTTTTCTTGGCAAGCATAAAGAAAGAACACTTCCCTACTCCTAACTTTTATTGGGTCATTCCATCTTACATTCTATTAAGTTATGACATTTCAAAATGCATAGCTGCTTCCTATAAAACATAAGCGAGGTCCCAATCCTAGCAACAGGTGTCATTTTTTTCTCTGGTATTTTATTCTTTCTTTGGCTTAATTAGTCCTTGATAGAGTCTGATGGAATCATATATTATGTAGCACTTTAGCAGTGTAGGTAGAGATTCCCTTGAGTTGCTGTCACAAAAAAGTCTGGGACCAAGACTTCTCAACATGATTTCTTGCAGTAATGAGCTGTTTCTAACTTCATCCACATCACAGGCTCTCAGCCCACTAGCTGGTATTGAAGAGCAACTTGGGATACCAGAGACCATTGAGTGGCATCATTGATTTTTTTCAAGAGGTGTGTCTAACGGATTAGCAACCTTTCAAACAGCAGGCAGATAAACATTCCCTTGCTTCTTTAGTTGTAGGCAGAGGTGCCCAAACCTATGGCAGATTCACTTAGGTGGGAGAGAGTTTTCCACAAAGTCTACATATCAACCTCATGATGACCTGAAATGAGCTGCTAGCACAGAGAGATGATACATCAATTATTTATATACTCACTCATACTCTTTGTCCTCCTTGCCCTAGACTCTCATGTGTCAAGTTTCCTTGCCTTGTGAAATGAGACCTCAACAAATAACCTAATAATAATGAGAATATCCTCCTGGCCCTGCATTTTGACCCTGGGAAATTAACCAGATTATGGGAAGGGATATTTTAAGACCAGCATCTAGTAGCAAGAAGACTTTACTTGACATTGGAAGACTTTGTGAACTGACACAAAATTCAATTAAGCATAATCAGGAAAGATACATATTAAAGTCTCAATCATGTATTAAATATTCAATAAGGGCTGGGCATTGGGGATACAAAAAAAACAGTGAATGGTAGAATATCTATTTACCAGAAACTTACATTCTAATTCTGGCAACCACCAGAATATATGTAAGTATATGCAGTGTGTGTATATACACATACATATGTATGTATACATATGTACATACATGTGCATATATGTATATATAATATGAGTGGATAAACAGTAATTAAATGCATGATAGTTTATGAGAATATGTAATGACTAAAACAATGCTAATGCAAGAAACACCAATAACAAAAAATTATATGTCATTTTATTTGTGTTTCTCTCCAAAGAAGAAATAAGAAATGTTTCTCTCTGTTTTTAGAATTTGGGGGATGTGAGTATACAAAAAATTTGCATCTACTATAATACTTGGTTAATTTGTGGATTAGTTTTTTTGGCTTGACATTTTTTCCTTCTCTCTCTCTTTTTTTTTTGTTCTTTGTGCAAAGAGATGATTCCCTTGGTGAGAAGAGGAAGAGATTTGTTTAGAGAACAAAGTATTGAGAAAGACAAAAGATGTCAAAAAATCTTTCTTTTTAATCTGATTCATTCAAAGAAAGTTAGTCATTGAAGAGTCAAATGTCATTTAGTTCAACTAATCCTTATTTTATAGAGGAGAAAACCAAGCTGAAGAAAGGTAAGACAAGTTACTTATATAATATCATATGCCGAATAATTCAATGAGTTGATGGAAGAGTCATCTTGTTCAACCCCTTTGTATAACAGATGAGGAAACTCTTGCCCCTGAAGATGTGATTTACTTACAGTCCTAAAGGTAGTATTTATCAGAGGTAGGATTTCAACTGAAGTCCTTGGAATACAGAGTTTGTACTCTTTCCTGTATATAATGATAATATCTATTAAGTACAAACTACAGTGCTTGGAGCTGTAGATATAGTAACAAAAGTCTTTCCCTGCCCTAACAGAGTTAACATTATAGAGAATGGAAGAGAAACTGTTGAACTGATAGAGTTTTAGACTTGAATCCAATTATTTTTCTACAGGCTCACTGTTCTTTCTATGGTGCCATATTACTTAGCAATGAAATTGATTTACAGTCTATTGTTGGATATTAGAAGGGGGTTCCTTCTGGGTAGTTGGGTGGAATCATGTGGAAAATGCCATGGGAATAAATAACTTAGTAGGAGAAATACCTGAGCAGACTGAAAGGCAGGGATGGGACGGAGCCAGTTCTCACTAAAAGACATTGCTGAATTTTTAGTGTGAGGATTTACATTCAAAAATAAGCAAACTCTCCAAATTAGGGCTCCATTCTATGCTTTGTGGATGGTCGATTCTAGACTTAAGAAAATGCTGGGGAAAATGTTAATGTAGATAGAATATCACAGTCTTTCTCATTCTATGTGTACATGTATGCATACACATATATATACAGACATAGATACATATGTGTATATATGCACACACACATATATACACACACACACATATACCCATACCCAGATATACAGACAGAGACATATACATACATATGTCACATATATATATGATATATATATATATATATATATATATATATATATATTCACACACATTTCTTTATTTATTTGTTTATTTTGGAGGAAGTCAGGAAATCAGTTAAATAATTCCCATTACTTTTATGCTGGCAGGTTATGTGGACAGAAGACTGGATTTGGAGTCAGAAGACCTCTAAGATCTATGTCATAGCATCATAGATTTCTATGAGACAGACAGAAATGCAGAGAGACAGAGACAGACAGATGATGAGAGATAGAGGCAGAGAGACAGAAACAGACAGAAAGAGGCAGAGAAAGAGTGAGAGAAGAGACACACACAGAGATAGAAACAGAGAGAGACAGAGACACAAAGACAGATTAGATAAAGACAGAGAGAGAGAGAGGACCTCAGAGATATACAGTCCAAACTTCATATGTAAGATGAGGAAACTTATGCCCAAGGAGGCTAAATGACTTGCCCAAAGTCGTTCAGGTAGTATAAGCATTAGAAGTAGAATTTGAACCCAGGGTCCCTGACTCCAGAGTCAATACCCTTTAATTTGTACTGTACTACATCTCTAGGGAAGACACATATATAATCATTAATAATACTTCCTTGGCCAGGGTACTTTTACAGCAATTTGCCTATAATTGAGGTAAGTCTCAGTCATTAGGGATGCTTTGATTGGCTCAGGCTATCATGGGTCCAAACCCTTTTTTTTTCCAGTACCAGGAACAGAAAACAAAGGCTTGAGGTAAAGTTGACTTGCTGGAGAGATCCTAGGAGACATAAGCACAGACCAAAGAGAACAGTGATTCTTGGATACCTCTCCTTCATTCTCTCTCCATCAGTTGTGGAAGCCTGGGAAAGAAGCATGGGAAGAAATCCATTCAAACTGTACAGCTTGTCAATTATAGGATCCTAAAAGAGGCTGTGATAGGTTTGAGTTCTTAAGATCATCTGTATAGATAACTAGATATTATACACATACATATCTATATTATCTATATAATCTATATATTATATAGATATAATCATATGTATGTATGCATATGCATACATACATATGTCCATATGTATTTATAAGGCAAACATACTATTGGAAAATAAAATATTAAAGTAGGTAGGGACAGTAAATTTAGAATCAGCAGACCTAGGTTTACATCCCAGCTGGCTATTTACACTTGGGAAAGTCAGTCCACCAACATGTTTTCCAAAGTATTCTCAGATCCAACAATATTGGTAAAAATTAATCAGGCATATTATCAGTCATATCAACCAAAAAATATTTATAAATCCTTTGCCAGAGGAAATCCTAAGTTGTTATATAAATGTTATTGTTGTCATTCTCATGATTTTCTTTAGGAGGCAGCATTGCAGAAATGACAGTGACCTGGACTAGGGTCAAGAGACCTGGTCATAGCTACTTTCTAAGTCTATTCTAAGTTATTTCTGGTCATAACTAGTTTAAAACATCATATTTTCCTTCATGTCCTCTATTGCATCATCTACACAAGATGTAGTACAAAAAAATCAGGGAAGAGGAAGACAGGAGAGTTTTAAACACAAGAAAAGCTGAGTTCAAATATAGTTTCCAATCTTCACTACCTCTGTAACCCTGGGAAAGTCATTTAACCTTTCCCAGTCTCAGCTTTCTCATTTATAAAATCAGAATAATACTCCAAAAGAGTGTTATAAGGATCAAGTATTGTAATATAAATACACTATAACATAACATAATAAATACAATAAAATATAGTCACTTTGTGAACCTTAAAGTATTGTATAAATATGAACTATAATAGTTATGAAAAATGTTGAAGCCTTAGATTAGGATTCATGATTTTAATTCTCTAATATCTCTAGTCAGTATTTAAGATTCTTTAAGCCTAGAAATTTCTAGTTCCTGAAAGAAGAGATCCAGGCTGTGGTGTAGAGCGTGATGCAACAACTTTGAAAAGAGTGTGAATGGGATAAATGGAGACCACGGACCCATGGATGTGTCTGCACCCACCACTGCCTGAGGAGTTGGGAAGCACATTCTTCTCCAGCGTTGTCTTCAAGTTTTCCCAACTGCCTCAGATACATGAGTTCTACAGGATGGCCTTGTTATCTGATGCCCTTCAGCTCTTTTCATACAGACTTGGCCTGGAGTGTCCAGTTGTCAGAGTGATGCTCACTAGCATTGTCAGGCAAGGACATTTCACCCCCAGAGTCTTCTGTGTATAAGCCCTGCCAATAACAGTCATTTTGTAAGTGCTGAATTCTGTTCTGGTGGTCCCTGGGAAAACATCAGTCAGGATCATGGCTTGCAGCCTGCTATTCTAGGAAATGAGTGAGCAGAGTCTTTTTTCAAATCTTTTCTTTTTTCTTCCCTCCTTCCTTCGTTTGTTCCTCTCTCTCTCTCTCTCTCTCCCCCTCCCTCCCTCCCTCCCTTCCTTCCTTCCTTCCTTCCTCCCTTTCTTTCTTTCTTTCTTTTCCTCCTTCTTTCCTCTCTCTTTTGTTCTTCTTCCCTTCTTTTTTCTTTTTAAATTTATTTCTTTACTTTTTTCCAATATAGGTCAATTTGTCCCTCCATAGGCACTCTGTTGACCTTTGCTCCTAGAGGTTCTTCCTATTTGAGCAGAACTTATCAGGAACACAAAATTGGTTTAGTCTTGTTGCAGCTCATA
>JAQQSK010008325.1:0-13555 GCA_028658325.1 Potorous gilbertii
GAGAAATGTATTGGGAGGACAGAGGGTGAAATGGAATGGGGCAAATTATCTCTCAATGAAGAGACAAGCAGGAGACTTTTTAGTGGAGAGAAAAAGAGGGGAGCTGAGAGAAAAACGTGAAGTTTACTCTTATCACAATCGACTAAAGGAAGGAATAAAATGCACACTAATTTTGGGATGAAAACCTATCTTACAATACAGGAAAGTGGGGGAGAAGGAGATAAGCAGGATGGAGGGGATGATGGAAGGGAGGATAATGGGAGGAGGGAGCAATTTGAAGTCAACACTCAGGAAGGGACAGGATCAAAAGAGAAGAGAAGCAATGCGGGGCATGATAGGATGGAGGGAAATATAGTTAGTCTTACACAACACGACTATTATGGAAGTCATTTGCAACACTACACAGATATGACCTATATTGAATTGCCTGCCTTCTCAAGGGGAATGGGTGGGGAGGGAGGCATGGGGAGAAGTTGGAACTCAAAGTTTTAGGAACAACTGTTGAGTGTTCTTGCTACTAGAAAATAAGAAATACAGGTAATGGGCAATAGAAAGTTATCTGGCCCTACAGGACAAAAGAGAAGATGGGAACAAGGGAAGGGAGGGATGATAGAAGAGAGGGTGGATTGGTAATAGAGGAAATTAGAATGCTTGGTGTATTGGGGTGAGGGAAGGGGACAAATGTGGAGAAAATTTGGAACCCAAAATTTTGTGAAAATGAATGTAAAAAGTCAAATAAATAAATTTATTAATAAAAAAAAGAAAAAGAAAAAAAAGTGGAGACAGTTGAAAAGGAGGTAGGCCTCTATCTCAAGGAGGAGATGTGATAATAAGATGTGTTCATTTCAAGTGAAAGGCTTACTGGCAGGATGGAAAAACAAGAAGAGTAGGGTAGTATCAATGTCTAGGGGTAATATCAGATATCATAAGGTGGAAAACACTGGGGTATTTGTATAATTAATTAGAGAGAGGTGCAAAACCATGATGGCAGATGCAGAGTAATGAAAAATTGTTTACATCTAACACTAATCAACTGTGTTGTAAATGAAAAGACACTGGTCTCATTGGAATCAAGGTTAAGAATCCCAGCTGTATTGGATTGTATTTTATATTGATTCTATGGTCACAAACTGAGGAAAAGTAGGATTTCTGATTTCAATTCCATTAAAGCAAAATTAACTCCAAGGTGTATCCTTCAAAGGTAGATCCTCTATGTATTCAAGATTGGTATAGGAATAGTCACTCATACAATAAACATTTATTAAGTGCTTAGTATTTCCCAGCTACTTTGCTAAGTACTGGGATGAAGATAAGGATAGGGACAGGGACTGGACCTATGAATTCATTAATGTAGCTAATTGTTAGGTAAGGAAAGGTCCTCTACCAGTGTAGGTCAATGTGTTTTCTGCAATATATAGTCTTAGAGATTTATCTAGGGCTTGCTTAAAGTCATATTTCTATATATGTAAGAATAGAACTTGAACTCAGGTCTTCCCTGCTTAAGACTAATTCTCTATTTACTATTTACACAAATCCACATATTTTTAATTTAGCCTATAAACATATCAACCAAACTAGAAGCAATTAAGAGTATCTAATGTCCTAATACGGAATAATTAGCCTCGAGGAGACGTGAAAGATGGTACACTATGAATGAAAGAAATTTGAATTTGGAACTTAAATGAAATGGTTCCCAGGTCTAACATTTATTTTCTGAGTGACTTGGAATATGTCATGTTATTGTCCTGAGTTACAGTTCCTCTTCCAAAAAAAGAGGAAAAAGGGTGGAGCCAAGATGACAGATTAAAAGCAGGGACTTCTCTGAGCTCTTCCCCAAAGTCCTCCAAATCACCGCAACAAATGACTCTAAACAAATTCTAGAGCTACAGAGCCTAAAAAATGACCGATGGAGTGAAAAGATCCCCAGCCCAAGACAACCTGTAAAGTTGACAGGAAGTGTCTATCACATGGGGCAAGGAGCAGAGTGAAGTCAGGTGTGGGCCACACCAGCACAGAGGGATGGAGCAGGACTCAGAGTACTGAATCATTGCCATCTGGGGCGTTTCCAGACTTCTTAACCCACAAACACCAAAAATGTCAGTGGGAAAATTCTGTGGGACCTTGGTGAAAGAAGAGCTGGATGTCTGACCAGGGCTGACCCCAGGCCCAAAGCAATGGGAATAGTGGTGGCGGCAGCAGCAGTGGCAGAGACTACTTTCATAGCTCTGGGCCCACAGAAATCCCTAAAGCCTGGGACAGTACATCCACCACCACCACCACCACCACCCCCACTGGAAGTAGAGTCCTACCTTGACAAAGAATTAGAAAGTCAAGTATTTGGCTGGGAAGATGAGCAAAAATCAGAAAGGAACTCAGACTATAGAATCTTACTTTGGTGAAAGGAAGATCACAACAAAAAAAAGGATAAGAACATTTGCTTTAACTAACTTACAGAGGTGTAGCAAAGAAAATATTTTTAAAACATAAAGTACTTTGCATATAGTATGGAATCATCCACTCAAACGATCGGAAGTAACTTCAGAGAAGCATCCATGTGCCTTACCCACACTACAAAATCTGGATTGTTTGTCCACATAGTTGAAACTGCCAAATCCACTTTTGAAGTATCTAGTTGTTTGAAAATTCATCTTTATGTTGGTCTGGAAGTTTCCTCTTTGCAACTTGACCCACATCTCCTAGCTATGCTTCCTAGGACCAAATTAAATAAGTCTATTTCCTTATTTACATGAAAACAATTCAAATCATATTCTGTCATCGTATACTCCTCCCAAATACACATCCCCCACATGTGCACATATGTCACCAAAATTTTTCTCCATCAGGCTAAATATCTTCAGTTCATTCAGTTGTGTCCCAACCCTTTCTTTACATAGTTTTCTTTCTTTTTTCTTCCTTCCTTTCCTTCTTTCTTTCCTTCTTTTCTTCTTTCTACTTTTCCTTCTTTCCTCCTTCCTTCCTTTCTTCCCTCCCATCCTTCCTTTCTTTCAACACAAGTAAACCTTTACACCGAGGAAACTAAATGGCTCAGTAGAACTCTTGGCATGGAGTCAGGAAGATCTGAGTTCAAATCCCAGTTCAGACACCTACTACGTGTTTGACCCTGGGCAAGTCAATTATTCTCTATTTGCCTTCATCCACTGAAGAAGAAAATGATTCTAGTCGATTTTCCAAGAAAAACCCATGGACAATATTGGCATATTATGGTCCATGAGATCACAAAGTTTCAGACACAACTGCATGACTGAACAACAACAGAACTTTACATTAATATTTCTGCTTTTACATGGGCTCTTTAAACATGGCACATGGATAAATTTCAGAGTTTCACTTTTCTTGGATAAGAAAAAAATCTTCATTTTCACAAATCTCTAGCTATAATTTAATATTTCCTTCATTTATGTTGACAATAAATTACAGTCAAATTAAACTTCAGCAGACTATCAAAAGAACAATTTCACACACAAACACACACACACACACACACACACACACACACACCTGTTCTACTGGATTTCATTTTAATTCTAATCTGTGATCACAGGCACCATCCTTAATCCAAGTCATATAAAATTCTACTCTAAATCAATTCTCATCTCTGATCCTTGTTCTTCTCATTTTAAAAACAGGATTTTAGCTCTATATTTTCTAAAACTTTTTCTAAGACTATGATCTATGAAACTGTGTGTCTTTGTGTGTGTACATATATATGCACATATATGCATATACAAGATCTATGAAACTGTACACATAGATGCATATATGTGTCTATGTGTGTACATACATAAAGTGAGGTGATATGTTCCTTTAGTATATTAGTGCTGGATTGGTAATTTCATTTTTCTAGTCAAAGACTACATAAACTGTTTTCCCGTGGTGCAAATTTTAAGAATGTGACTATTTTGCTATCCTAATTGACAGCTTTTTACCAGTTAGCTGCCTGCTGCTCACTACTCAAAACAAAATATCTAGCAACAAGTAAGTTACAGAATCATTCATTTTAGACCACTTTCAATGCTTCCAATCATATAAATTTTAACTCTGTTATGCCTACTTGATCTCCAGGGAAATGTAAAACTCTGCATCTAAGCATTTCAGAGTCGTCCTCAAATTGTATTATTAGATATCATCACGGGCATATACAGCCTTTGAAAGGAATCATAAAGTAGGTAGTAAAAGAACCAAGCATTTTTTTGAGTCCCCTTTAGCAAGTCATTGACTCATTTTTCATGATTTTTTTTGCATCACTCTTATTTCTCTTCACAATTTTTCCTTTTCAGAGATATCTCGAGAGACCTGGCCTGTACTCTTGTCTATGAGCAACCACAAGCACTTTTTTTTTCTGCCCTGGAACTACATGTAGGATTCCCTCTCAGCAGCTGCCACCATTTCCTCCATGCCAATACTCTTCCTCACACCAGGACCACCACTCAAGATTGTGATCCAGAGCAGCCACTGCATTTCCCTGCCAACTGTAGGCCGTGAGCTGCAGAAGCAGTCACCACTGTGGCGGTGGCTGCTACCACTCTGGGGCTGTGACTGTGGCTATGGCTTCCCTCTCAGCCAGGTGAAAGAAATTTCTCATTGACCTTTGAAGCTGTTTTTGGTGTTTGTGGATTGAGAAATCTGAAAACTGCTGCTACTACCCATGATTCAGCCCCCTGAGGCTTGCTGTCTGTGCAGCATCACCCACACTGGGCTGTGCTTGGCTCTAAGAATGGTATGATAGACCCACCCTGTCTGCCTTCCAGATTGTCTTGGGCTAGAAATCTGTTTTACTATATCATTTTGTGGCATCTGCTGCTCTAGAGTTTGTTTAGAGTCATTGTTTACATGTATGTTGAGTTGTTTCAGGGGACAACTCAAGCAGGTTTCTGCTTTTACTCTGCCCTCTTGGCTCCACCCCCCTGCAATTCATTTTACATATATTTTCTTGATATTTATAACCACTTCATGTTCTTGGTGTTTTTGTCTCCATTTTATAGATCAGTTACTAGAACCCTCCTAAAGAACCAAAAACTGAAGTTCTGAGCAAGTAAAGGATTTTTTCAGGGTCAAACACCTATAAATGGCAGAAGTGAGACTTCAGTGCAACTCTTCATGACTTCTTGTCCAGCGCCCTGCCCTACTCACTACATCAGGCTGCCTTTTGTCTTATACTGTCATAGATTTTTTCCATATTCTGTATATCATATCATGCAGAATTACAGAATGTTTGCATTAGATGAAACTAGTCAATTCTTGAACTCAAGCTTTCTGACTCCACAGCTTTTCCATATGTTTTCCATAACAGATGCTTCCTTACCAAATACTCTACTGTATATATTCCCAAAGGACAAGTATTATGACTTAAATGTCTTTGGATCTCTAGCACCTAACAACTATCCAATAAATATTTTTCTTCTGATGTCGATAGTGGCAATAACAAATTCAACACTGGTTTTGGATCTATGGATAATATTAGTGTTCATACGTACATTTAATGTAAAGTCCCAAGTGGCAACATGGTTAGTCTAAAAGTGATTTTTGGAGTCAGGAAAACCTAGATTCAAGTCCCACTTGTGACTCATAACAAATATATGGGGACAAATATCTTAAATTTAGAGGAGTCAAGATAATTCTGTACATTTAAGGTATAGTCTAGTTTCCAATTTTCATTGAACCTATAAGATTTCATAAAGGGAACCATCTATGCCAAGGAAAACCTGATTCCACACCAAACAAAACAAAATTAAAAGAAAGCAATAATAAAAAAACAAGATTAACAAGTGAAATTCAAATATTTGTTTAATCATCCGTGTTGTTCAAGTTTTACTTTTTAGAATTTATTGCCAGATCAAACTCATTCTTTTTCTCTTTTATGAAATAGATGTGAACATAATATAATCAAGAAATTAGAGAGCTAT
This sequence comes from Potorous gilbertii, assembly GCA_028658325.1. Classification (NCBI taxonomy): domain Eukaryota; kingdom Metazoa; phylum Chordata; class Mammalia; order Diprotodontia; family Potoroidae; genus Potorous; species Potorous gilbertii. The sequence continues at coordinate 5,925 of JAQQSK010008325.1, forward strand.
TTGATGGTAAAACATTGATGCCATAGTCCTCAGTAACTCTAGTGGAATCTGAGTATTTTAACTGTTGAAAAGAAGTGCTAAAACCACAGACATAGACAGGAGAAACAAAATAAGCGTGTTGAGTACTCCAAATCAAAACTTCTGTAGCATGACTTAAAGCAAGATCTTTGTTATTGGATTGTGTTGTTGGTATTTATGACTTCTAAAGAGACACATGATGGAAACCTATTTATTAGATTTCTTTGTATATTTTGTGCATTTACTTATCTATTTACTTGGAAAATCCATCATAACCACCCTTTTGTTCCCAAGTTTAATAGAAGTTCTTTGAGCATTGAGACTGTCTCTTTTGGTGTTTTTTTTTGTTTTGTTTTTTTCTCACCAGTGCCTACTACAGTGACTTGTACATAGAAGGAACTTAACTAACTTGCTGAATTGAATTGCTCTCTGCAGAAGGTAAAGATATGTTTCAGCTATAACACTATATATCATATGATAGAAAGCCAATTTCAAAGTCAGAAAGGCTCCTGTCAGGAGTTTCCTATATCAAGACAATCACAAATTGAATCCTATCCATATGCAAGTGCATAGCAATACATACCGTATGGTAAAGAACTGTCAGTTATGTAAGTAGAATTGAGAAACAATTTTTAAAACATGATAAGCAGAAAAGATGAAATGAGAAAACCAAACCTGTGATGAGTAGTTGATTATGGATAGAGCCAGAATGCATATTGTTTGGAAGATTAGCACATATGTGACATCACTGAATTATAGACTTCAAGATAGAAGGTACAGTTACAGGTCATCACATTCAATCTCCTCATTTGATAGTAGAGAAAAAGAAGTACAGGGAGATTAAGTGACTTCCCAAGGTTACACAAGTAATAAACATTAGAAACAAACCCAGAGGGTGTAGAGCCAAGATTGTGGAGTACAAAGATGCACATACACTAGCTCTTGTCCCACAGCCCATAAAATACCTGTAAAAAATGACTGTAAACAGATTCTAGAGCAGCAGAAGCCACAACACAACAGAGTGAAAGATTTCCAGGCCAAGGTAATCTGGAAGACCGACAGAAAGGTTTATCACACAGGACACAGAGCACAGCACAACACATAGAGCCCAGCCAAGCTTTGGTCACACAGCACCAGCAAGAAAAGAACTGGAACAGGTCTCGAGATCAGAATCCCTGGCAGCAGCTGTGGTTCTCAGATCCGTCAATCCACAAAGACCAAAGACAGATTCAAAGAAAGCTTTTTCACCTCGGTGAGAAGGGAATAGAGTCTTCCCCTAGCCCCAGCCCCAGGCTGCTGAGGCAGCAGCAGCAGTGTCCATTTTTGGAGCCCTCAGCCTAAAATCCCAGAGGTAAATGAGCCACTGATCTGAGTCTGAGCCCTGAGTGGCAGACCCAGGGAAAAGAAGAATACAGACTTGTCATGGTAGAGCTGGGGGAGGCTCTGGAAAGGAAATTATACTTGTAGATCCTAGGCAGAAAAGTTTTGGCAGCTCCCAGACCAGAGGGCAGGCCAGGAGAAGAGTAATATCTCTCCCTTGATTATACTACCTTAGAGGAACTAAGAATTTACAGGTCCCCAGAGTACATGCTCCTTTTCACAAAGGATTCAGAAGTCAAGTCATAGGCTGGGAAAATGCCCCAAAAGGGGGAAAATAAGACTATAGAAGGTTACTTTTCTTGGTGAACAGGTATTTTCTTCCATTCTTTCAGATGAAGAACAATGATTAACACTGGAAGGATACATAAAAGTCAAGGCTTCTACATCCAAAACCTCCAAAATAAATGTGCAGTGGTCTCAGGTCATAAAAGAGCTCAAAGAAGAATTTGAAAATCAAGTAAGAGAGGTGCAGGAAAAATTAGGAAGAGAAATGAGAGCGATACAAGAAAATAATGAAAAGTGAGTCAACAATTTACTAAAGGATACCCAAAAAATGTTGAAGGAAATAACACCTTTAAAAATAAGCTAACTCAATGGGCAAAAGAGGTTCAAAAAGCCAATGAGGAGAAGAACGCTTTAAAAAGCAGAATTAGTCAAATAGAAAAGGAGGTTCAAAAGCTCACTGAAGAAAATAGTTTTTTAAAAAATAGAATGGAAGAGGTGGAAGGTAAAGATTTCATGAGAAACCAAGAAATTACAAAACAAAACCAAAAGAATGAAAAAATGGAAGATAATGTGAACATCCCATTGGAAAAACAAGTGACCTGGAAAATAGATCCAGGAGTGACAATCTAAAAATTAAGGGACTACCTGAAACCCGTGATCAAAAAAGAGCCTAGACATTATCTTTCAAGAAATTATCAAGGAAAACTGTCCTGATATGCTAGAACCAGAGGGTAAAATAAGTATTGAAAGAACCCACTGCTCACCTCCTGCATGAGATCCAGAAAGGGAAACTCTTAGGAATGATGTAGCCAAATTTTTAGGAACAAATGTTGGGAATTGTTTTTGCATACAACTGGTAAATAAGAAATACAGGTAATGGGATATAGAAATTTACATTGCCATAGAAGACAAGAGAGAAGATGGGGATAAGGGAAGGGATGATTGTGATAGAAAGGAGGATAGATTGGGCAAAAGGGTATTCAAAATGCTTGGTGTTTTGGGGTGGGGGAGGGGAGAGATGGGGAGAAAATTTGGAACACAAAATTTTGTGGAAATGAATGTTGAAAACTAAAAACAAATAAACACTAAAAAAGAAAAAAAGAATTAACTCCGCGACCTGAAGCCAGAGATTATTAAAGCATCAAAAGCTTTTGTGATTGGGAGCATTTCTCAACTGGCCTTTTGATGGGGCACTAACATATATTTCAATATGACATACCTCCTCTACTGCTGAGGAAGATACCATATAGATATCTTACTCCTGCATTTCATACTTTCCTATTTTAACTAATTATTTCTGTTAACCATATACTAAACTCTGTTGTGTTTTTTTTGTGTGTGTGTTTTTTTTTTGCTAAATGAATGCAAGCTTTGTTAGTATCCTCTAAATTTATCACCATAGGGAAGAGAAACACTTTTTTCACACCTTCTATATCTCCTATATGCTGTTAAAGTGAAGTAAGTGTTTTGGATAATTTTGAACTACAAGTTTGTCCTGATAAAATTGCCTAGAAAGCCTCCTCACATTCTTAAATTTAGTTAGTTACCAGAATAATGAATGAAATACACTATTACAATATGTAAATTATTTTTGAAATAAATAATTTTATTATAAAATTATAACAAGTATCCAAAATTGTCCACACAAAAATGTAATTACATGTTAATTTTGCTTTTCAATCTAGGTAGGGTTCCATAGTTGATACAAACCATTACAACTGAAAGGGATTCTAGGCACCAAAATTCCTCTTTTCTTCCCCTTCCACTCCAATTTGTATTCTATTTAGCCCTCTTCTTCCTCAAGTCTTACTCCAAACAGATTAACCCATTAAGTCATCTAACTCTACCCTTTGGGGAACCCATATTATTTTCAACAAATGTCCCTATATCTTTAGGCATCACAATCAATAATCCTTCCACCTAACTTCTTTAATTAAAACCTGGCTCTTACCTTGAAACACAAAATCCCTTTCAACTCTCTCTGTTGGAGGACATTTTTTTTTCAATTTACTCAGATAAAAAAATGCTAGAATAGTCCTTGCTTTTTACTGATCCTTTCAAACTCTTTCTTTAATATGCTGCCACAATTAATATATGTTCTTTTGAAACCTGGTGATCAGTAAACAATTGTGTACTTCATGATGAAATTGTTCAAACGTATGTGATATAATTTTTGCCTTCATACATGGAATTACACACTAGCTGTGGGATTATATTCTAAAACAAATTGCTGGAATATATAAAAATGCAGGATTCTCTTTGTAGAGAATTGGAAAGTAAAATGATATGTGAAATCTGAGTGAGTAAACTTATTGTCCTAGGAGTCATGGAATACTCCTTGAGGAGCTGGCATGTGTAGAATTGTCAGCAACTCAATGGGTGAAAAGTAGAAGTGAAGGTTCCATAGGGGAGAATTTGAGCAAATGAATACACACACATACACATATATACACACACATATATATGTGTGTGTATATATGTATATGTATGTATATACATATATGTACTGAAACATACTTTTCCTTAAACTTTTTTATTTCTTTTTTTTTGAGAGGGGTCTGTTTTCTTTCACAACATGACTGATATGGAAATATGTTTTTCATGATTGCACATGTAAAATCTACATTAAATTGCCTTTTCAGTGAAGGAGGAAGGAAGGAATTGCAATATTTTTGACTTCTTTATTTAAAAAAGAAATACAAAATCAACTAGCATTATTTGCTAAAACAAATATACAGGCAAAAGAAAAAACCCCTCAATGTCTCTGTGGGTGTATGCATGCATCATGAACCTCTTTAAACGTTTAACATTTTGAATTAACACAAAGATCATCATATTCTTCTTATCCTCCCCTAATTACTGTTAACTGAAATCACTCATAAATAGAACCTTCTCCCATTTACAGCTCTGGAGATGTGTTGATGAAAATTTCCTAATGTCTTTCCTTTCTAAAATAGTCTTAATTTACTCTTCAGAAACCTCTGTCATTGTACTTGGTATGACAGATGAGATACAGTTCCACGATCATAGCTTGTCTTACATTGAGACATTTTACATTGATGCCTATCTTCTTGTGGGAAGGAGTAGAAAGCAAATAGCATGATCTGGAGAACTTCATTCATTGTAAGTTATATTTTGTACAAATTACTCACTGTAAAGACTCCCAATGACAAATGTCATCCATTTATCTGAATTTTTGTTATCCTAATCAGAGTAACCTTTATGAATCAGTCTTCCCATTTTAGAGTTACATTTTACAGAATGGGAAACTTAGAGGTCTGCTAGTTGAGAGTCTTTGGTCTATCCCAGAACCACTCCTCATCTCTCATTTAAAAACTTCCTTTCCTTTCAATCTCTAGGCTGTCTAGTAAAGATTCTTTTGTTGGCGCAAGTAAGGATTGTTCACATATTGTAAAGGGCAGGTGTTCCATTTAACAATTCAATTGAACAAACTTTTTTTTCTTTTCAGCTAAGAGTATAAGGCGAAATTGCCAGTAGTGATGAGATGGCAGTTCAAGAAAGGAAAAAAACTTTCTGCTTTCACTTGGGATGACTTTGAGCCACTTTTCTTTCTTTACTTTGGTGTGATACTGATCAATGTACAATGAAAAAAACTAGGGCAGCTAAACATAAATTCTTGGATCAGTTTCTCAAAGACCCATCTCAAAGAAAAAAAACTTCCTAAAAGTCTCTTAAAACACAATTTCAAAATTTCCTGAAAGCAATTTTTTCTAGTACCAAAATTCTGATTTCCTTTACCTTTTAGTATTACTTGTAGGGGAAAAAAAGCAAAAATTTAAAAGAGGTTAAAAATTCTGGACCATATGGTGATAATGTGTCATAATGAAATATGTAGGCAGTTATAATGGGTTATAATTTGATTTGCAAATATTTTATAAAATCTTTATAGTACACAATAAGAGCATGTATAGTTGATTGAATGTGGAGTTCATGCTATTTTCTTTAAAACTTGGGAAGCTGTTCCTTGGTGTAATCTGTTTTAATTTATTTTTATCAGAAAATCAGATTTCATCATTGCTATTTCTAGCACCTTTGTTAGGAATTTGTAATTAAATGTAATGGAAAGGATTGTCTAAATGAAGTCTTCAGATTATATCTGTGCCTTTATATAGACTATCGAAAAGAGGAAAGCAACTGTGTTAATTCTATGACTTTGTTTGTACCCACATTCCATATACTTTTATTATTTGATACTGGCTTTCTCTCCTTCATCATTCTTTCTCTTCACCAAATAATCATTTGTCCCTGCAATTTTTGCTTATTTTGTCATGACATTTTTCACTTATGGTGAATTCCAGGTTTTACTTGTGTAGGTTATGTGGGAACAAGGTCTTCTACAACCCATTTAGGAAGCAATCCTGTACAAGAGTCACTCTCATTATTCCTACTTATAAGTGTTATGATATTTTCAGGTCATTTTATCAAGAAACATTTCCTGTTGAGTCTCCCCATAACTACCCATGCATCCTCGACTATTTCAGACCATTCACAGTCAATGAGAAACATTCTCATGAATTTACCTTAAGTCAACAAGCAAGTTATCTCCCATATACAAATTTTTTTTTTTGTAGAGTTTTGAAATAAAGATGTGAGCATGGAATAATCCGAATCATCAAGGAGTTTATTCTTCTGGAGAAGAAATATGTATATAGATGAGTAAATATAAAGTAATGAAAATTATTTTCAAAAGGGAGCTCATAGGAAGAATTAACTTGAATTGAAAATATCCTTATCTGAGAGATGACTTTTGGTTGTTCTTGCAAGGAATTTAGAAATTCTACAAGGCAAAGAGGAAGAGATAGAACATTTCAGGACTGTGCAAAGGCAAAGGTCTACAGATAGAATGTTAGATATCAAGTTTGTTGGGATGGATAGAGTGTAAAGGGGGAATGGCATCAATTCAGTGACACAGTGATAGAGCATGGCCCTTAAGAAGATATCTGTGTGAAACTTGTACATATACCAGCTGTGAGATGTAGGCAATTAAGTTAATATTTATTTTTAAATTTGTTTATTTACCTTTTTGCATTCATTTTCACAAAATTTTGGGTTCCAAAGTTTCTCCCCATTTTTCCCCTCCCCCACTCCAATACACCGAGCATTCTAATTTCCCCTATCACCAATATGGCCTGCCTTCCATCATCCCCCCCAACCTGCTTATCTCCTCTCCCACTTTCCTGTATTGTAAGACACGTTTTCATCCCAAAATGAGTGTACATTTTATTCCTTCCTTTAGTCGAATGTGATCAGAATAAACTTCATGTTTTTCTCTCAGCTCCCCTCCTTTTCCCTCCACTAAAAAGTCTCCTGCCTGCCTCTTCTATGGGAGATAATTTGCCCCATTCCATTTCTCCCTCTCTCCTTTCAATACATTTCTCTCTCACTGCTTAAATAATTTTTTTTAAGATATGATCCTATCCTATTCAATTCACTCTGTGCTCTCTGTGTTTGTGTGTATGTGCACTTGTGTGTCTGTGTATGTGTGTCTGTGTGTGTAATCCCACCAACTACACAGATACTGAAAATATCAAGAGTTACAAATATTGTCTTTCCATGTAGGAATGTAAACAGTTCAACTTTAGTAACTCCCTTATGACTTCTCTTTGCTGTTTAGCTTTTCATGGTTCTTTTCAATCTTGTGTTTGAAAGTCAAATTTCCTTTTCAGCTCTGGTCTTTCCATCAAGAATGCTTGAAAGTCCTCTATTTCATTGAAAAACAATTTCTTTCCCCTGAAGTATTATACTCAGTTTTGCTGGGTATGTGATTCTTGGCTTTAGTCCAAGTTCCTTTGACTTGTCAAATATCACATTCCAAGCCCTTTGATCCCTTAATGTAGCAGTTGCTACATCTTGAGTTCCAATTTCTCCCCATCCCTCCCTCCCCACCCATTCCCTTTGGGAAGGCAGGCAATTCAATATAGGCCATATCTGTGCAGTTTTGCAAATGACTTCCATAATAGTCGTGTTGTGTAAGACTAACTGTATTT
>JAQQSK010008326.1:0-13553 GCA_028658325.1 Potorous gilbertii
TTAATATTATGTTAATTATTAATGTTCTATTAATGATTATGTTACTGCATTACATTTTGTTAATATATGTTAATTACATTTATATTAATTAATATTATAATTTAAATATATTAAATACATAGATTATAATTCAGTATTATATAATATATAATAATGTAAATAATTATAATATAATTAATATGGATAATGATAACATAACAATTAATATCAATAATATTAACATATTATGTTAATCTATGTCTCCTTCCCCCTCCCCCCACCTCTGGACCAAGACAAAATAATCATCTTGTTCAAGAAATTTATTATCTATTACTGTGTCTCATCAATTTTTGTATCTCAAATACCTTGCACATATGTACAAATTTATATTTCCTTAATTTAGAAAACTCCCACTGTGAGAATATTTTCCTCCTCAGATCACGATCGACTTAGGTGATGAATCCCAAGGAGTTGCTAGAGGAATGTTGAGGTTAAAGGACTTGCCCAGTGCCAGACTGGCAAGTAAGTATCAGAGGTGGAATTTTATACTTAGGTCTGACTACCTTCAGCTCCAGCACTCTACCTATCTATTATGCCACAGTGCTTCTCACTTTGTGGTTAGTAATCAGCTATGTGGCACAGTGGATGTAGTGCCATGCTTGGAGTCAGGCACACTCATCTTCAGGAGTTCAAATCTGGACTTAGACACTTACTAGCTATGACCCTAGACAAGTCACTTAACCTTGCTTGCCTCAGTTTCCTCATCTGTAAAAAGAGCTGGAGAAGGAAATGCCAAACCTCTCCAGTATCTCTTCCAAGAGAACTCTAAATGGCCCACAAAGAGTAAGACAAGACTGAAAAACAACTCCATAACAATAAATATTTATGAGACTGAACTGAAATGCTCACAGCCTGGGTCATCCACTTACTCCTTGCTGGGCTTGATATACGGTGGCGCTGACTGTGGCCACCATGGAGAGGAAGCAGAGTAGCCAGTAAATGAACAGCACTCCTGACGACTGGATTCCCTTCTGTCTCTCTGAATGCATGAGGAATACCGCCAGGATCTTAAAGGAGGGAAGCAACATCAAGGGCATTTTAGGGTCTGAAGAAAATCCAAAGTCTTCACCCCCCCAAAAGAAAATGAAAATACTCTTGCCCCAGCCCCGCATTTGGGGCTTGCCTAACACACCAAAGAAGCTAATCTCTCCTTATTACCATTGTGACGAGCCACACTGTAGGATTGATCAGGAATTCAGGGGCTTGAGGCGTTCCTCCTTGGATTTTCCAAAGAGTGAAGATTATGCTAGAAGAACACAGGAGGATCGAGGTGAATCCAAGCACCTAAGAAGAGCAAGAAAATTCATCTGAATTTGGAACAGAAAAGCAGAAAGCCAAGGAGATCGGAAGCCATGCATTGACCTCCCATTCACCCAGTGGACAGAGTGTGGGACTTGGAGTCAGGAAGACCTGAACTCAAACTCTCTCAATAGCAGTGGTGAAAGACCTCAGAGAAGTCACTTATCTCAGTCTCAGCGTTCTCATCTGTAAAATATGGATAGTAAAATATTATTATAAGCACAAAGGAATAATCAAATTAGAGGATACTGAACTGGAATGGCACCTTAGCAATCATTTGGACCAACGGACTCCTTTTATAGATGAGGCAAGTGAAGGCCCAAAGATGTAAAATGACTTGGGGAATGACACAAATTAGGAGACAGATCCATCTAGTTCTAGAGGAAACAGGACGTGGAGCCTTGAATCCTAGGGAGATGAGTGAAGTCTAGAATGGAAAAATGATTCGCCATCTTGAAGAGGATTACTGCTACTTCATTACTCTTCTTTGTCAGCACAGGCAAATACAGCTATTACACATAGCAAAAATAATAATAGCATTTACAGAAGAAAATATGTTCAGTATTGTCCTGCATGGTCTTAACTATGGTTAGACAAAACATCAAGACTTGAATTACAGGGAGATAACAGTCCCCAAAGACACTCATCAGAAGCAAAAAAAAAAAAAAAGGTGGTGGCGGTGGCAGGCGTGAACGCTTGAATAGCAAAAGTGCAGCCAGTTTCTAATTGTATCACATTTTCAAGACTCATGTTAAGACCCTCCTCCTTCCTTTGTGACATTTTTGGACAAAGTGACAGTTTTTAATTAGGGAACACCTAGGTTTGAAACTTGCTTGCCTCAGTTACTTCATGGCTGCGTGAGCCTAGGTAAAATAACTTAACCTCTCTAGGAGGTTCAGTTTTCTTATCTGTAAAATGCGGATTATAATAGAATCTACCACGTGGAGCTGTTGTGAAGGTCAAACAAAATGAGTGTGTAAAGTTTTGTTAACCTCAGTATTCTACTATGTACATGTGAATATTGTCTCTGCCACGGTTACAATCTTCCCGATCCTTTGAACTGCTTAAACCATTAAATCGGTAAACTATAAGTTAGCCCTTAGTTCTAGATTGTTTTGTACTGTTCTCACATTATTCCATCTGTAATACTGGTCTTTCCCTCCCCACCTTAGACTGTAAATTTCCTTGAGGAAAGAGAGTTAGACTTCATCTATATCTCCCAAAGTGCTTAGCATAGTGTTGAGCACATGGTAGCTGGTCCTTGATAATGCTTATTGGTAAATTAATTGATGTTAAATTCATAGCAGGGGCAGGAATCCCAGCAGCTGGTACCATTTTGGTTTTGAAGAGGCATGACATCCGAATATAGCCCTTGTTGTTGTAGTGAAGATAGAGGAAATAGAAGGGGCTAATGATCCACAGGTAGATTGAGGGAAGCCAGGCCACCACTGCATTCAAGAGGCATGGGCTGACCATCTGAAGTCCTGGGGGCTGAGTCTCATTCGAATTCTGTACCAAGGCAAACATAGAAAGGGATTATTATTGGGGTACTCTGGTATCAAGGTTGGTATACCCTAGATGCAGGGGTTCTGTACCTTTGAGGTTCATTATTTTGTTTTTTAAAAAATATCTTGATAATTACATTAAAAAAATTAATTTCCCTTGTCATTCTATGTATTTTATTTTACTATTATTATGAGGAGGTTCATAGGTTTCACCAGACTGCCTAAGGGGTCAATGACACAAAAAAGTTAAAAACCCCTGCTCTAGAGGATCTCTGGGTATATATTGGGTGATCTAAAGACATATTCTTCTGTGCGTAGAAACACCTCCCTGCAACACAAAGAGGTCAATCACATGGGTTTACCTAAACCTTTACCTAGACATTTGACTTTTTCCCTGCATGGACTGCAGTCAGGGCTGCTGCTCCTGTCCTTTTGTATCCACACTGCTTAGCACAGTTCCTGGCACATACTAGGCACTTAATAAATGTTTATTGACTGTCTATTAAGTACTATCTGCCAGACACTGTTGTTTGGATCAGAAACCTTTCAATCAACCCACAAGCATCTATCAAACACCTTCTGCCTGCTTTGTGCCAGGTACTAAGTTAGACACCTGGATACAAAGGCAAAAATGAAACAGTTCCTTCCCTCAAGAGCTTATGTTCTTTGAATGAATGAAGAAAAAACATTTATTAAGCACTAACTATATACAAAGCATGGTACTAGGAGCTGGGGATACAAATAGAAAAAGTAACTGCTATCATGTAGTTTACATTCTAACAGGGAGAGACAATATTTGTAGAAAGTTTTAGCAGCAAATAACATGGAAATTTTCAGTAGTCCCTGAGATGCCTGGTGAATCATATGGTAGTGCATTTGATTTACTGTCATTTTCACTGACATAATCATATCATTTTTCTGATGCGGAATCATTGCCAGGGCCAAGGACTTTGGTGTTTGAGCTCTTTTCTCCTGGGACTAAGTTGACATAAGGGGAAGAATGTGCCCTGTATTTTTGTGAATATGTTTGTACTTCTGTTCTTGCTATATCTTCTCAGTAAAACTCTCTTTTCATAAAAACTAATAGTTGTTTATTGATTAAATGATATTGTGGTGCCAATCACTGGGTTAATCCATGATATTGTGTAGAAGGAGCTCATGTTCCTCATCACTACAACTACCTCCAACTGCTGATCAACTGGCACCAACAGGCAGATGAACACAAGAGTGGCAGCATTCCCTTATTGACTGGTCCAACTTCCAGAGCACTCCTTATAGCCATTATCTGAGGAAGCCATTCATGTGAGGGGAGGCCATGCATCCCAAACAACTGTCAATCAACTGCCACAAATAGGGTAAGCAGACTAAACTTGAGGAGGAGTCAGCAGCATGTGCCAAGCAAGTCTCCTCAGATCTTGATGGTAACAGCCCAGGACCCTGAACCTAAGAGTCCTGGGAACAGTGACATTTAAAAAATGACATCAAAGAAATGGCATTAACAACTGTTTTGCTGCTGTACCATAAGGACCATGGGTCTTTTCCATCTGACCTTCCATATGAATTGTCCCCTTTATAAGAATAGTTTTTTTTTCTATTTGTATCTCTAGTAATTAGCACATGGAAAGCACCATAAGGGAGATGCTAATTATAACAAGACACTGACATTGTGAAAAACACTCCAGAATAGGGGCTCAAGCCAATAGCATTAGAAAGATACCATCAGTCCCTAGGGGTACCTAGAGCCTTAGGGGAAAAATCCTAACTTGCCAGGGAAAATGATATTTTGGACAACTACCTCTAGATTTCATACAGGCTACATACATGTTAATTATATACAAAATATACCTTTTATTATTCAAGCAGGAGGCAATTGGTAGGGGAGGGGTAATGGTAGAGCTATGATGGTTATGATAGCAGCTGCCCATATTTCACAGCAAAAAGAAACCTGGTCATTATAAGAAGGTCTTTGGCAGCTAGGTGGTGCAGTGGATAGAGCCTGGAGTCAGCAAGACCTGAGTTTAAATCCAGCCATAGACCCTGGGCAAGTCACTTGACTTTGTTTGTCTCAATTTCCTGATCTGTCAAATGAGTAGATGGCCAGCCACTCCAGTATCTTTGCCAAAAAAAACCCAAATGGGGCCACAAAGAGTCAGACATGCCTGAGGTGACTGAACAACATAAGAAGGTCTAGTGGAGTCTTTCTGGTGGGTTGAATGAATATGGCTTCAGGACCCAGAGGTGGCTTCAAGAATCCCCTTTCAAAATGTAAACCATCCCTAGAGGGGTTATAGTTTCAGTATTTGAAATCCTATAAGATAACATTTGTCATTGGTGGCTACAGAATCAGAGAATTGGAAGGGATCTAAGTGGTCTTCTAGTGATGTCAAACTCAAGTAGAAACTGGGGGCCACTAATCCACACAGAAGGAGCCCTGCAGGTTGCATCAATTTACTTTTAAAATGTAGTATTATCTATGTTTTGCTGTATTTTTATTTTTTGATTAAATATTTTCCAATTACATTTTAATCTGGTTTGAAGTATGTGGCCCAAGGGCTACATGTTGAACACCTCTGTTCTAGATATGAATATATGATATAAGAATCCTCACTCTCACACACCGGTGATCCAATCTCTGCTTTGAAGACCTCCAAGGAGAGAGGTCACCATTTCTTGAGTGGCTAGAGCGATGGACCTGGATGTAGGAAGACCCAAGTTCAAAGTCAGCCATAGACACTAGTAGTGTGACTCTGGGCAAGTCACTTAACCACCGTCTGTTTCAGTTTTCTCATCTCCCAGGATTATTGTGAGGATCAAATGAGATAGTATTCGTAAAGTTCTTAGCACAGTGCCTAGCATATCATAAGTGCTATAGAAAATGCTATCATCGTCATTATCTTCTGGGCACTCTCCGCTTATCAATATCTCTCTGAAATTGTACCTTCTAGAATCTGATACATATGGTACTCCAGAGGTCAGATGAGAGTAGAATACAAAGAGACAAATCACTTTCCCATTTCTGGAAGCCAGGCCTCTCTTAAAGTAGCCTAAGATTACATTAGCCTTTTTGGTTGCTACATCACACTGCTGATGGATACAGGGCTTTGAGTCCTCTAAAAACTCCCAGATCCTTCTTAGAACAATTGCTGTCAAACCAGCCTCCTCCATCACAGTGCTCAAACTTCATCTTATTAGATTTAGCCCAGTGTTCTTCTCTGTCAAGAATCCTGACTGTCACCTGGGATGTCATCTGTCCTTATGAATCCTGTCACCTGGTATGTCATCTGTCCTTGTAAATTCTGACTCACCGGTATGTCATCTGTCCCTCCCAGCTTCATGTCATTTGCATATTTGATGAAAATTTCTTTTATCTAGGTAACTGACAAAAATGTTAAGTAGCACATAGAGGCCAAGTAAGAGGGAGGAAGATGAGTGCGGCCCAGTAAAATAAAGTCAGGAGTGCAATAAGTTGAGGTTGGTGAGGAAACTAAAGACACAAAAAAGGTTTTGGGTATTTGTTTTAAGCTCTATTGAGAGGAAAAGGAGGATTAAAGAAGGGCCGGAACCGTGGGTTAGAGTGGATGAGATGATAGCAGATAACAGAGAGAACATAGAAATGTTTCTGCTATTCTAGACCCCTTTAGATAATTCTGTTTCTTTTAAATTATATTTTGTTTTATTTTCAGGTCTGCATTCTGTTCTTCTCATCCAACGGTCCCATTGAGAAAGTAAGAAAAGCTAAACTTTTGCTACAAACATATTTAGTCGAGCAAAACAGATTCCATCATTGGCCTAAAGTCTTTCATTTGCCCCTGTTCCTTTGAATAAGGCTTACTTCTCTACAGTCAGTGTAGTCATGGGTTTTATCCCATCAAATCTCAGTGCCTGGGGTGGAAGAATGAAAAGGAACTCTAGGAAAAGTTTCTAGAAGAAAGGGGACCTTGGGCCCCCTTGGTGTTCCTAAAGAAAGGGGTGTGGGCCCAGCTATTTTCTTATGCTTGTATTACAAGTTGCTGACCCCTGCATTCACCTTAAACTTTCTTTTATTCACATTCCTGGGTAGAAATGATGGTAGGAAAGAAGGAAGAAAAGGAGGAGGGAGCGGTATGAACTTTAGGACAGTGCCCTGGAATTGAAATGCTTTCAGTCTGATGGCAGAAGGTTATCTCATCTTTGATCTGTACGACCTATTAGGAAGATCCTCCAGAAGGGCGAGGACAGAGAATACCATTATTATTAACAAAAATGAAAAACTCTTTGCAAACTTTAAAGCAGTAAATATCAGTTATGGTCATTAATAACGTTAATGGTAGAGTTTTAATCATACTATATATTGTCAACAAGAACAATAGCAATAGCTAGCATTTAAATAACGCTTTAAAGTTTCCAAAGTGTTTTACATATGTTGTATCACTTGATTCCCATAACAACCCAGGGAGGTAGGTGCTATTGCTAGCCTCATTTTGCAGATGAGAAAGCTGAGGGCTTAGAGGGCTGAAATGCCTTGCTTGGGGTCACATAGCAAATAAGCATATGAAGCAACAAATATAAAAAGAATACACAACCTGAAATGTACTTTTCCAGCCTTATCTCACATCAACTGCATTCGCTAACTTCTAGCCAAAATGGACAACTTAGTTCCCCCAGCGAGAATATATTCATTTCTATCTCAGTCTGCTGAAATTCTTCCTTTAAGTCCCAGCTCAGGTACCATTTCCCCCAAAAGTTTCCCCGATCCCTGCACCTGCAAGTGTTCTCTCTTTGTGTCTTCTAGTGAAGTTTGGAACTTACCTTTACATTTAACTATAAAAGCAAATCAGGATATACACTATTTGTATATGTGGCTTCTCTTTCTTACTAGTGTAAGAATGGCCCAAAGTCAATTGCATAAGATTCTCCTCCTCTGTGGAAATTGATTACTCAATCCTGCATGCTTGCATGGAGGTGGAGTTGGTCAGAGCGTGAGAAGAGAGATCCTGAAACATGCCTTTTCCTCTGGGAGCCAAAAGACCAGGGTTTTTCTCTCTCAAACTCTCACTAACTCTGCTCCCTTCCCCTGCCCCACCATAGAGGATTGAGTAATAAATCTACACCTATGAAGAGAGTCTAACGCAAATAAACTTTGAGCCTCCAGTTACATTACACTGTAAATATTCATTTGTTTGCTTCATCCCCTAGCGTTTAGTACTGTGCACATAGGGGGACTTTAATATGATTGTTTAATTGAAAATTACTGGAGGTAGTAGGTTTGTCTGTTCATTTCCAATCTTGAAAATGTTAAATGAGGTGATTTTGTCTTGGCATGGGACGAGGTATGGACCAGGGCCCCAGGGAATCTGTGGATATATTAGGTGTACAGAGAGACTGCTCTCTTTCATGAATGCGTTACAGGCAGTCATTGGCAAAGGCAGGGAACAGGACAAAGTGACGTCTCCTGATTGCTGGGGTTCTTCCTGGGACTCTCAACCCCAGTCTTATGTCTTAGTCCCTTTGTTTTGTCTCCGTTGCAAATCTCTGGTCTGTAAACTTCTGCTCATATCCTGGCTCTACAAATTCCAGACAATGGTGTTGGCAGTATTAATGTTGGGAAAACCTCTGGGAGAGAAGAGGAATTCTCCCAGTCCCTTGGAGCTGATGTGATGCATAAGACAAGGCAAGTCCCAGTTTCATAAAATGACATCTCTTTTGCCTACTATAGTTCCTCCTCCCCCTCAAGTGCGTGTTACCAAGAGCTAGAGCCCTGCAGTGAAGAACAATTTCTTGGTTTAAGTATTTCTCTCTCTGTTTTTCTCATGAACTCAGAGCTCCAGGCTCCATTCTCCTGGTACTGGCCATGTTCAAGGAGACCCATAGGATTTAGGGTGCTGCAGCTCTGGAGACGAGTGAAAATAATGCTCTCCAAGCATTTGTAAACTTGTAAACATTTCTTTTCCAGGTGGAGCATGCATAAGGCTGGGAGGGGATAATAGAGTGCAGAGAAAGGCTGGGAGGGGATAATGGAGAGCAGAAAAGGGCTTTCCTCTTCCAACTCTTTAATCTTTCTCTGCATGTCCGAAAGCCCAGTTTGCCCAGAAGTAAGCAAGGAGTTGGGGAAGGAGGACCAGAAAACACTTACCCGGAATCCCAAGAGGGTATCGCAGACCCCACTAACGGAGCCCATTACTACCATTCCGATGTGTCTATCTTGTTAACTCTGACTTCCTTGCCGTTCTGTCCCAGTAGCAAAGGTTGGGTTCTGGGGAGGGAAGGGACGTGGCTAGTGGGGAGAGGGGGAGCCCTGGCAAGAATTAAATGTGCCTTATCAGCAGACCTGGGGCAAGGTCCAGCTTGGCGCCATGCATGTACTGTGAGGCGGGGTAAGGGGAACTGGGGAAAATGGGACTGGGACATGAAATATTTGTACTGTATAGCCCTTCCCAGCTCGCTGCTCTATCCGAGGGGGGCAGCTGGAGCGCAGATACTTCTCTCCTGACAGACCCCTTCCTAGAACCCAGCGCAAAGAGCCCTGTCCACAATGGACCTTTTGGTCTCACTGATTCAATCCTCTGAAAAAGCCAGAATGCCAAGTCTTCAAAGAGACTGTGGAACAACTTCCAAAGAAATATCAGGTTAAACCGGATCTCAAGGTGCTTTTTTTGGGAGCTCACATTAAAAAAAAAAAGAATCTAGCAAAGGTTAAGTGTGGAATGGGTGCGTCTATGTGGAATAAAGCAGGTCCTTACTTCTTAAATTATTACAAAGCCCAAAGTCTTGTTAGTAGAGTATCCCTAAATTGGAAACGTGCAGTTGCTAACTAGCTTGACTTATTTTAAAGGTTGAGAGGTTTGGCCTTTTAAGAGATTGGGAGGAGGGGGGTGGTGCTGAAGAGACAGAGGGTGTATTGGAAAAAGTGAGGACGGTACAATCTAGGGGAAACCTCTGTGTTCACTCTCCTGGTCTACTCTATTTTTGTTTTTGGAGTATCATGGAATCAAATGTTTAGAACTGGAGGGGACCTTTGAGACTATTGAATCTAACATCCTTATTTTACAGGTGAGGAAACTGAAGCACTGAGGGTTTAGAGTGTCAAGTAGGATTTGTATCCAGTTCACTCTAAATCCAGCACTCTAATTCATCACTCCATACTAGGATATCTATAGCAGATACTGGGTATCCCTAGCAAAATTGGGTACTGATACTGGATAGAAAATATCCCCTCAGGACCCAGCTAAAACCCCACTTTCTACAAGAAGCCTTTTCTGATCCTAGGGGATCAGAACTTAATACTAGATCTATAAATAGGGGCAGCTAGGTGATGTGGTGAGTAGAACACTAGTGCAGGAGTCAGGAGGACCTGAGTTCAAATGTCACCTCAGACACGTGACACTCACTAGCTGTGTGACCTTGGGCAAGTCACTTAACCCCAACTGCCTCATCTGGGTCATCTCCAGTCATCCTGATGAATATGTGGTCACTGGATTCAGATGGCTCTGGAGGCAAAGTGAGGCTGGTGACCTGCACAACCCTCCCTCACTCAAAACAAAGTCTAATGCAAGTCATGTCATTATTTCTCTGATGGCAGGGTCTCCTTCAGCAACAAAGGACGAATATATACACAGATCTATAAATACAGTCCTAGCTTCTTCTTTTGAGCTCCAATCTTGCATCCTCAAATACCTGCTGGACATCTCAAATTGGCTGACTTGTAGGCATCTCAAACTAATACCTTCAAAACAGAAGCCATTATCTTTCTCCTCAGATGCACCTTACTTCTGACTTTCCCTCTTACTGTTATTGTTGAATCATTTTCAGTTGTGTCTAGCTCTCTGTGATTTCATTTGGGGTTTTCTTGGCAGAAATACTAGAGTGGTTTGTCATTTCCTTCTCCAGCTCACTTTACAGATGAAGAATTGAGACAAACTGGGTTAAATGACTTGCCCAGGGTCACACAGACAGTAAATGTCTGAGGCTGGATTTGAACTCGGATCCCCCTGACATCACTCTAGCACTCTGTGCCCTGAGCCACCTAGTGGCCACTGATATTGCTGTTGAGGGCAGTTCTAGTCTTCTAGTCATCCATCTGCAACCTTGGTGTTATGTTCTTCTTCTCATTCTGCCATACCTCACAAATCCAATGAATTGTTAAATCTCATCTTTCCATCTCCATGATATCCCTGGGACACAGACCCACCCTAGTACAGATTTTCCTCACTCAGACTTTCTCTACAGTTTCCCTGCCTCAACTTTCTCCTCATTCCAATCCAACCTCCACAAAGATGTCAAAGTGATTTTCCCAAAATACAGGAAGGAAACAAGCATTTATTATGTACCAGGCATTGTGCTAAGCACTTTATAAATATATCTCATTTTATCTTCACAACAACCCTCAGAGGTAGGTTCCATTACTACCCGCATTTTACAAATGAAGAAACTCAGGCTGAACAAGGTTAAATGACTTGCCCAGGGTCATACAGCTAATAAGTAGAGAAGGCTAGATTTGAACTCAGGTCTTCCTGACTGTAGGCCCAGTGCTCACTTCACTGCGTTGTCTCAGGTCTGATCATATCATCATCATCAATAAACTCTAGTGGTTCCCCATTACTTTTAGGATAAATATAAATTTCTGAGACTGGCTTTTAAAGCTCTTCATAACCTGCTCCCTTCCTATCTTTCTGATCTTATGCATTCTTCCCTTCTATTTACTCGGTGGTCCATCCCTGCTGACCACTTGAGGTTCTTCACTCAGGACTCTCTGGTCTTTGTGCTTTTGCACTGACTGTCTCTCTTGTCCGAAATAGTTTCCCTTCACTCTACCACTTCTTGGAATCCCTGGTTTTCTTCAAAACTCAGCTTAAGCATTACCTTCTACATGTAATCTTTCCCGATTCCCCAGCTACTAGAGACTTCTCTCCCAAAACTACCTTGTATTCATTTTGTATATATTCCACACATACTTATTTAACAATTATGAGCTAATGCTGGGCTCAGTGGGCTGGAAAATAGCGCCTTCTCCTTCTCTAAGAAGCTCCTTTGCTCTGGACATGTGGTCTAGACTGGATTCAGCTCCTTGGGAGCTTGGCCTTTAATGAGAGGGGTTAGGATCCCTGTTCTCACACTCTTTGCGTTGTTATACCCCCACACACACTTTTAGGTTTAATCTGAATTATTAATATTTTCTCTATTACTTTCTTTAGACAATCAACAAAACAATAAATCAAGCCCTCATTTGTAGCTTCCAATATCTGAGGAATAAATGCTCATCCTGAAAATTTAGCAATCAGACATAATGGGCCAGTTTGAGATGACTCCTGCACACCTCTGAAGCCCCAATCCAGTACTTACTTTATTTTATGGCAAAGATCTCTTCAAACGTGGAAGTAGAAAGGTACTCCATGTACATGTAAATCAGGCATGGGACGGGTATCAAATTCCTATACACAACATAAAACACTGGTAAGTATGTGTTGACAGAACGATCTAAAATAAGATTCAGTAACTTCATATATATCCATAGTTATACTCAGCATACTCTGGTAGAAACTAAACTATAGTAGGCAGTATCAACAACTGTTATTCTCTTTCAGGAGGTTGAGATTTAATTAGAAGAACATGAAACAGTTTGTGGGACTACTGAACAGGCATTGTTATCTTTCATCTTGGCTTTTCACTCTTCAAACAACTACAGATCCACATCTTGTAGTAAGCCGTGGGCATATCCTCTGGCAGGTGGTCATGTATTCCATAACAGTGCTAGGATATAAGGAGTTGCTAGGAATTCTTCGGAAATGAAGCTGGTACCCACTAAGGACTCAGGACCTCCAGACCTCTTGATCTTACAAGATTACCTTCAGTTTGGACAAATTGAGACGGACATTTGGTTACCTAAGATCATGTAAAGAAACAAAAAGCAGAAGAGGCAGCCCAAAATTTATTTATTTTTGAAGATGGATGAGTCATTGACTCTTCCTGTTCAGTGACCTATTATAACAATAATTAGCTGTCAACAATACTGTGCTTGGAAGGCAGCTAGGTGGCAAAGAGGGCAGAGTGCCAGGCCTAGAGTCAAGAAGACTCACCTTCCTGAGTTCAAATGTGGTCTCAGACACTTACTAGCTGTGTGACCCTGGGCAAGCCCCTTAACCCTGTTGGCTTCAGTTTCCTCATCTGTAAAATGAGCTGGAAAAGGAAATGGCAACCTAGTCCAGTATCTCTGCCAAGAAAACCACCCATGAGGTCAGGGAAGGGTAAGAAGAGTTGGACAGGGCTGAGCAGCAAGAAGAAAGTGCTTCCTCATCTCCAAAGCAAAAACCAAAAACAAAAAATCCTCCTGACTTTCCTCCCATATGCTCCCCTTATAATAAAGTTTTTTCTTTAAAGAAAAAGATTAAAAAAGAGGAAGAATCAATGAAAAAAAATTCTGCAAAACCCATCCATATAGACCGCTAGCTGAAGCGGATGAGAACTGGACCAGGACTCAGAAAGACCTCCCTTTAAACCCACTTAGCTGGGTGACTCTGAGAACGTGGCTGCGATAGCCCCATCTGTAAAACGGGCACGGTAACAGCGCTGTCCTCCCAGGGTTGTTGTGGGGATCAAATGAAACGATGTCTGTAATGTTTTGTTTTGTTTTTTGCAAATTTTAAAGACCTAAATAAATGCTACCTATGATTATGAATACCTGGGGGAAAAACTGAAGCTGTAGTCAGCGATCCGCACCTGTGGACCGCCCCCTCC